>JAUJYN010000014.1:4134277-4156777 GCA_030737835.1 Acorus gramineus
GAGGATGCAAATGAAGAAACAAAAAGAGTAAGAAAGAAGAAAAGGTAGGATTACTGGAGTGGACAAGAGGAATGTCCCATTTTAGCAGAACACAATACAAAAAAGGCTCTTCTCACTTAGCTAAGAACATCCCTTCCCTCAGTATTGTAACTCTCTTAGCCTTCAAAGTGTGGAAGCATCAATTCTTTAACAAACAAATGACTGATGGCCAATTGTTCTTCATAGAATCCTTGTGGCTAGACCGCTTTTTGTTCCCTATAACTTGTAAGCCCATATAGACAGACGAATCATTAATATGAATTTTTTGTTCTTGCTTTTGTCCCCTTTCTTCTTTTTTTTGGAAACACATTAGCATCACCTGTACTTTTAGTGGCCGCATTACTTTCCAACCCTCATCTGAGATGAACCTGCTTCTCCTCAAGAAGAATCTTGTAAAATGAACCAATATAAAAGCCAAATTCAACTGTAAATCTTCTCGATTGTACCTCATCCTCCATACCCGAATTAAGAGAGACCTCTGCATGTGAAACAAACTCAACGAATCATTAATATGATTTCTTGTTCTTGCTTTTGTCCCCTTTCTTCTCCTTTTTTTGGAAACACATTAGCATTTCCTGTAATTTTAGTGGTTGCATTACTTTCCAACCCTCATTTGGGAGGGACCTTCTTCTCCTCAAGAAGGATCTTGTAAACTGAACCGATAGAAAAGCCAAATTCAGCCGTAAATCTTCTCTATTGTACCTCATCCTCCATACCCGAATTAAGAGAGACCTCTGCATGTGAAGCAAACTCAACCCCACCATATGATACTAGGCCTATCAACGGGTCCAGGATCGTACCGGGTTGTGTGGACCTGGATTTGACCTGGCTTGGGTCCGCTAGACCCGGGTAAACAACAAGAAAAAGAAGCAGCATCGTCGAATCCTCTCTCCCTCCTACGCCTACTAGAGCAGCCCCAACAACAGTAGCAAGGGGTGCGAATCGGTCGGTTTGGTTCGGTTCATTGAGAAACCATATTGAACCACACCGAACCAAACGAAGTTGGATCTGAACCGGTAAAACTGTAAACCGAACGGAAATTATTTTCCTAAACAAACTAAACTGAACCAAACTGAATTGTTAAAACTCTACACAAACAAGGCTAAAAGATCCAAAAATAGTTTTAAAGATACCACACATTGTTCTAAAGACACCAGGTGTGTAGAGGGTACAAATAATGCCGACACAATTCTCAATCAAGTGGGGAACACTATTCACTATTGGGGCCAATTGATTCAAATGTATGTATGTTACACACACACACACACACACACACACACTCTTCTACATGACCAAATTGAAACAAAAGAAGTTTGCATCAAAACTTACCATAGAAATTGAAGATAGAAAGTATTGCCATGGTGAAAATGGAAATCGGGGAGGATGAACAAGCTCCACAACTCTTCTGCATCGTTTTGTGTAGAGTGTATTGAAAAGTCTAGGTTTTTGAAAAAAGTAAAGATGGCTGGGGTTTTCTTTTTTGGTTGGTTTACAACTATGATGAATGATGAAAGGTGGAGATGGAAAGTAGAATACAATGGATAGTTAGGATGTGTCCAGAGGGGATGTTGTAAAATCTATAGATTAATGAGTTCTATTATTAGAATTTTTAGTATGAAAAAATGAGTTTAATGAATATATTTAACATATATAATGATTGGTTTAAATTTAGTCTGGTTCGGTTTTGTTTTTTTCAGTTTTTTTTAAGTGAAACCAAACCAAACCAAACTAAATCGGTTCATTAATTTTTCAATCCATATCCAAACCAAACCAAAACACTATTGACCCAAACCCAAAAAAATCTGTTTGGATCGGGTTGGATTTGGTTTAACTAATCAAAGTTGCACACCTAACAACAGCATTGTCGAATCCTCCAGCGGCGGTGGCACCACCGTTCCTTTTGCGGCGGTGGACACCCACCAATCTTCTTATTCAACGCGCTCAGGCTCAGCAGATCCGGGTGCGGCTTGAGGCGGGCAATGGCGGTAGTGGTGGGCATTGGATGTTGGGGGAAGAGGGAGGGGGAGGAGGGAGGGAGGGGGTCGACGTCGAGCATCAGGCTGGCGTCGATGGCGGGTGGCATCAGGCTGGTGTCGAGATGGGGCTGGTGTCGGGGGAGATGGGATGGGGTCGACATCAAGCATCGGCGTCCGGGCATTTGGGGAGAATGAGAGAGGGAAGAATGGCGATGATGGCGGGCGGCATCAGGAAGAGCCGCAGAGGTTGAACAGTGAGAAGAGAATGAAAAAGGGGTACTAGCGGTAGAGGGTCTCACACTAACATTAGGGATTTAGGGTCCTCTTTTTTTTTTTCACTTTTTTGGATGGTGGTCCAAGGGGACTAGTGGGTATTAAGTGGGCTTTAGGCCTAGCAGTGGGTAGTCTAGTTTGGGCAGTCTAAGGTCTCTTGGAATGGATTGGGTTGGGTGTTTTACGTAGGGTAATGAACAAAAAAAAAATCAACATAGAGTTGGGTTGGGGGGTTTGGATGGTCTCTAGTGATGCTACAGGGTCCTCCCTATAGCACCCACTAAGAAGTTGCCACCTGTAAAGTATAAACAAATGGTCCCTGACTCCCAGATTCCCAACTTCATCTTCTTTCCAAATGGACCCCAAAACAAATAATATTTTCAAAATACTCCCCACTCACCCTACAACAAAACTGGAGTCCCGCCTCTAAATTTTTTTTTTCTGTATTGTGATATGTGGATGTTTGCTTTTGAAAACCCATTATGTATGTTAGCCTTTTTTTTTACTAGTTAAATTAAATAATATATGTGATGTAAATGGTAGAATATTAAATTTTTTTAATTAAGGTATTTATTAGGTAGTTTTGATTGCTGATTCAAAAATTTTATACATATTTATATTTCTAAGAGTACTACATCATTATTTTATTTTAGTTTTTTTTAGCTTTTGTTTGATATGTGAATATATAGCATGGTTAAAATAGTTACATAATTTGAAAAAAATAATTAAATAGATTTATATTTCTTTATTTGTTTAGTTAAATTTGCATCTTTTGTGTTTGTTTGTCAAATTTCTCTTTTTTCTATCTTATTTGAATTGCAAATGAGACTAATACATTATCTTTTTTTATTTTTTTAATAGCTTTAAAAGATGGAATCAACATTTATTTTTATTGGTTTCATATATTTTTGTACCTTTTAAAAATTAAATATTTATGAACCAAGCTCTTTGATCAGTTGTCTAACATCTCCCATCTCCATGTAGGAGGTCAGGGTATCAAATCTAGGGGAGCACTTATTTTTTTTTTTAAAATAGATCTTTAACTTTTTTACGTTTATTGAAAAAATACATTATTACACAATTCCATTTACAGCCTTGTCCTCAATCATATATACCTTGGTCTCTATGACAAGATATATAACTCCATTATAAATTTTTCACACCGATTCATTGGATCGTATACTTCATTTTTTATAAAAGTATGTATACCTCTTTTGATGATATATATTATATAAAATCAAATCAAAATATGTGATGATTGTTTGTTGTTAAAAATATTCCTTGAAAAATGAATATTTATTTTTAAAAAATGTTATCATTTGATTATTGTTGTTTAATGAACACAAAGTCAGTGAAATATTTTTTTTTATTGGTAGTCAATAGCCAACCAGTTCAACATTTCATTGAATGAAAAAAAAGAAAATTAAAGATGGAAATGGAGACAAAATCTATTTATTCAATGTTCAATGTGTGTGCTTGGTGGAGAAGAAAGAGGGACGATGGGTAAAGAAACATGATCTTTTAACAAACTAACGTTATGTGGAATATTCTTCACTAAATAACATAGTTAATTGGGACTTAAAAATAAAAATTCTATTTGATAAATTAACGGTATATGAAATATTTTTTGAATATTCATACGGACGTTTGACGTAGGGACTAATAATGAAAAAAATATTTAAATTTAGGGACTGAAAATGAAACATGAAGAAGGGAGAGATTGATCACTATAATAATATAGTTTAAAGGGACTTGAAAATAAAATAAAATTTATGCTGGGACTCCTGTTTTGGTGTGGGTGAGTGGTGGAGTATTTTAGAAATATTATTTTATGGGGTCCTTTCAAAAAGATAAGGAAGTTTGGGACTTTGGCATGATGGATTTTTTTTTTTTTTTGGGTGAGCGGGGAGTATTTTAAAAATATTATTTGTTTGGGGTCCTTTTGGAAAGATGATGAAGTTGGGACTTTGGGGGGTGATTGGCGGTTTGTTTATACTTTACAGGTGGCGACTTTTTAGTGGGTGCTACAAGGAGGACCTTGTAGCATCACCACAGACAATCTGAACCTGGGTTGGGTCAGTTGGGTCCATAAGATCGGGTCAAGGTAGACGTGGACCTACCCTGTATGGATGGTTGGGTCTTTCGGATCAGGTCATATCGGGTCTCAGGTCCTTTGGGTCGCGTATTTTACACCTTTTATCTAGTCAGGTCGGGTCTGGGTCGACTCAGACCTGTTGACAAGCCTATATGATACAAATAAGTCTCTTCTTAATCACGACACAAAATGGTTGAGCTCTCCACCTCTAGTATGCTATAAAAATTTTTTTTCCCTTGGATCGGGCTATTCTGAATAACCTAGGGAATAATTCAGGAAAACTTCGTGTTTTGATTCCAAGCATTTGTGTAGAAGTGAATGTGCTCACCTTTAAGTACCTTTACGAAATTTGGTTCATTATAGATGAATGGTGCCACCTTGACAATATCTCTCCAATTAAACATTTGATGATTTGTACGCAACATGGGGGAGAGAGGGTCTCACATTGATAAGAGTATTTGGCTTGAATATGGACACCCCCGCTACAATAAAAAACAACTCACTTATGACCTTTGCAAGATTACATTTATTTTTTGTCACGGACATTGCCAACACAATTTGACGTGAACCAACTAAAAGGAAGGCATGGGGAATGAGTAAGAATGTCTCCTTGATGGAGAGAAATTTGAGTGTATGAGAATGGAGAAGGAGAAACTTTTCAAAAGAGAGAGAGAGAGCAAGAGGATAGATTAGGGTTCTTTATTTCTTCTCTTGTTCTGTTTAAGACTTGATATTTATTTTGAAATTATTTAATCATCACTTTAAAAACTACAAAAAAATTTTTTTGAGCATTTAGTCATGTCCTCTCTTCCTTTTGTAGTTTGATCCAAAAATAGGTAGAAAACAATTTTCTTGCATTTCTTCAATTTACTTGTTATTTTTGTGTTTTATGGATTGTCAGATGTTAATTGTAAGTCAGCGTTCAGTTTTAGTTTATGTCTAATACAAATGTTTTTTGTTCCTTATAATCAGGCATCTTTTTCAATAAGACTCAATCCAACTTGGAGTATAATATTGGATTTCTCAAACTGTGATATGCATCAGATATGTGTTATATTACACTATATTTTGTCAGTGATAGTTTCCCTTCATGTATTCTGGAAATAGTTCAAAACTTCCGATGGATGTGTTCATTATCTTGTATTAAATAACTAGTATATAAAGTTCCTTTTTCTTAAACTTTTTACTTCTCATGGTTTGGTTTTCTGCTAAGGTTTTCTCGTTGATGTTCCACACTATTTTAGTTTTGTTCTTTTAGAGTTGTACAATGATTTAGGAAACTTCTGCGACAGAAATAAGTGATCCTACCTTCTTCATCTTTTTTCTTCTGTCTGTGCTACTTCTTTACCTTTTCCTATTTTAGTATCTTTGATATTGTAGTCACAGATCTATTGCCTCATCTGTAGGTTGAGCAGCTTGAGCATGAAGTAGCTGAGTTGCGGCAAGCCCTGGCAGACAAACAGGAGCAAGAACATGCAATGCTTCAGGTATCCATGCTTCAGATTCTCTCTGCTGTTTATTCAGAATATGTTTCTTATCTTGTGTGTGCTCCATTTACTTTTACTGATGTCGTTTTCTGTGTTCTCATGGCATAAAAAAATGTAATCATTTCTGAAGGTTTTGATGCGGGTGGAACAAGAGCAGAAGGTAACAGAAGATGCTCGTCTATTTGCCGAGCGAGATGCAGCTGCTCAAAAATATGCTGCTCATGTGCTTCAGGTTGTTTTTCCTCTATTAATGTTATTGCTTTGAAGCTTGGATAGCTATTTTTTGGGTTCAAATGCTTGGAAACTAGAATGAAATTGAGGCAATTTTTTTTATGGATTTGCTACTGCTAATTGGGATTGCTAGAGAACTCTAATTCTGGGGTTATTAACTAAAGTTGTTGAGGAACCGGTGTTCTAAAAATCCCTTCTAGGTGACGATTAATCCCCTACCTAGGCGGTTGTGAGCCTAGGCAGCACCGGCCTAGGAATTTTCACTATAAGAGTCATAAGATTATATTCTATTCTGTCTGTAATTCTGTATTATTATTGTTGTCCTCTAGGTTTTCAATTGGCTGAATTTGTTGGATTTTTTTTACTCATTTAGTTGATTAATAAGCATTAGACTACCTTACTTACATGTTATGCTTGTTAATTAATTTTTGTATGCTATCCCTATTATGTTGGTATTGTCAATTTTATTTTGATGTTATACTGTTATTATTTTGCTGTCTAAAATTTTAACTATTAGTTTTTATTGTTTTAAAAAGTGGCCGAGTAATCCCTGATTAAACCATATTAGGCCACCAAGTTTGTAGATTGCTCATCTACATATTGTTCCCCTGAGCTTTTAGTTTTCTGTTTTTCTTTGTTATTTTTCATCTTTAGGTACTGTACCCCATTTATTTCTTCTATGAATTATGTGATATACAAACTCAGTAATTGACAATTTTTGAATATTGCATACTCGATGACTTACAACTCGTGGTCACAGAATAGCAAAACAAGTTTGAATGTACAATCTTTATCTTTTGGATGTTATGTGACAATACCCACAAAATAGAAGAACTCTTTTAACCTTACAACTATGGAGTTACTTCTTTAGAATGTCACTCAGGACTCACAATACTCACATAACCTATGTGTGTTCAACTTTTTTTGCACATTACAATCAACGAATACCTATGAACACACGGAGAATTTGCAGGAAATAATAATGAAATAGATACAAAATTTAGAACATCTCCCTTATTACCACTTAATCAAAGCTTTCCTTTAACATACAATGGGTATAATACATTCTACCAAGAGCATGTTAAAAAAGGATTCATTGGTTGGGATTTGTGGGCAATGAGTGTATGTTGCAGGTCTTGGGGCTCGCAAGATCTAGGCATGGTTACTTGGTCTACTAAATAAATGAAAATTTTTATAATTAAAAGTGGAACATCATCCTTAGATTCCGTGAGATTCTTTTTTATCTTGGTATTGATATTGCTCAACTCATGAGGCGGAGAGATGCTTTGGACACTCTTCTATTTAATAAAATGAGGCGGTGCGTACCATGTTTTTCCAAAAAAATAGAAAAAAAGATTAGAAGTTTTTTTTAAAATGTATTTTGTGGTTTGCCTGGGGGATATGACCCTTTTAGGGATGCAATTTGCAAGTTTAAGATACTGAAAATTTTTTTTAACTTTGGACTGCTAGATGAGTGGAAACTCATGCAACTGCTACCGCATGCAAATATTTGTATGATGAGCCCGCGCTGCTAACCCAACTTCAACTTGTTGACATCAGTGATAAATCAACAAGTTATGCTTTGTCATTGTTTACTCACATAAGACCTGGATATTTCAGATATTATTATTCTCTTCTCCTCTTTTTTGTTCTTACCTATTTCTTACAACCACCATATACAGGAAAAATACGAGGAGGCCATGAGTACACTTGCACAAATGGAGAAGAGGGCAGTTATGGCGGAAACAATGCTGGAAGCTACCTTGCAGTATCAGTCTGGTCAGGTTAAAGCATTGCAGCCTCCATCCCCTTCTCCTAGGTACGTCATTCAAATCTTAAGTTGGGATTGTTACTCTCTGCATAGCCTTTGAATTGGAAAACATGCCATCCAATTATGTCTTTTGTTTTTTTTTCTTTGTTCTTTTTTTTTTTTATTTATTGAAAAGAGGTGGGAACTCTGCCATCCATAATTTTATTAGAACCAATAAAGATAAAGAAGAAAACCAAATATGGATCACGGTAGATGAATGATCTACGCAGCCACACCTAAACAAAGTCTAAAGTTGCTTATGGATCTGACCCTACTTCTATCCAGCCCCGTCTCCTATCTAGCAAGAACCCTGACAACTTGCTACAATCCAGCACCTCCAATCTGTCTTGTGCAGTCTTACAACCCGTACAACCAAGATCTTTTCCCAGACTTTGACAAAATACAGGGTGCTCTTACAACCTGTACTCCAAAAATTGGCTCATGAGGATTGAGTTGGTATGCAATTTTGTATGTTGATCTCAAATATTTTATATTGATGTCATCTTTTGGTTGACTTGTTCCTTGTAATGTGTTCACTATATATGAGTATCATTTTCTGTGACCAATGTCATTGAGAAATTACAATAGTTGCATCTTTTGTAGTAAAATATTTTTTTTTTCTTCTAAATATGATCCATTATGACCTGCAACAGGCTCTCAACCTGTTGTCAACACTCCCAAAAAGGAGAAATTTTGACAATAAATGATCTGATGCCACATTTGTAGAAGGTTAGTAGATGGGCTTTTCATGCATCGGCCAAGGATAGATGTGCACACGTATCTTATTGGTTTCATAGTTTATGTTCATGCAAATTTGAAGCAAATATTTGGCTTCCCTGGACATGAAAGGAGTTTAGAGGAGGATAGAAGTTGCATGAAGTATAGGTGTTCCATATCTGAGGCAGTTTTCATCACCAAATAACTAAATGGAAACACATTACCATTTGCTACATTTGTCTGTTCAGGATTATGACTAGTTGCAAGCTTATTAAGGATCATTTGATAACCATGCAGTTTGCATTGTTTTACAGTTTATTTACTTGAACAGACCCTTAGGTGTCCATATTGTAGTAAATGAAGCAGACAAGGATGATATGGACAACATTTATCTTATGTATTCAGAATTAATTTTAGAACAAATAGTAGACAAATTGAATGGAAATTAGGAAATATGAGAGAGATTAATACCAATGCTTATCTTCGAATTGTGCGATAGTGTATGGTAATCATGTTCCATATCTTATTGCAATGGTATTTTTCATTTATGGACCCCATCAGCACTTGATTGTGACTGGCAAGCACCGAAATAATGTTTGTTGGCTACCTCTCAATTTGTCCAGAATCATATATATTGTTTCAATTTACTGATCTTAATATCAAATTTCTGCACCATTTTTCTTATTGAAATGAGCAGTTTTTTTTTCTATGATGAATGATGATCCTTCTTATGAGGCTTCTTGCCTTTTACCACCCGATGCTGTTTCCACTTCATAACAAATTGGAACACAATTACATGAGTTTTCAATAGATGAGGTGGCTAGGATCATTGGCCACATGTGACAATTGGCAACCGCTTTAAAGTTCAGTTGCTATCCTGTATGCAGAGTTTTTAGGACAGTTCATTTTCTGAAGTCTACCCACATAATATCTACATTCCCCCTCCATTTACTATATCTGCAAGCACTACTTTCTTCTGTTTTCTGAATCAGTTTGAGTAATTATCCATGCCCGTCCACTTCTGAGAGGTTGCTTCCCTCTGTTTTATGAATGAGTTTTGAGTAATCATACACATAGTTTGATGTGCGGCCGCACATACCGGTACGTGCGGCCACACATGCTGATGTGCGCCCCTGAGCGCACATTCCATCCCATATGCGGAGCACGTTCGAATTCAGTTCGAACTGACTTCGAACGGTAAGAGGGTGTTCGAAGTGCAGTTCGAACTGATTTTGAACGGTGAAACCTTCCTCTGAGTTTGGATTGTCGTTCGAACAGTAATTCGAACGGCAACATACCGTTCAAAATCCGTTAACGGTTGCCTTATCCTATGTGCAACCGCATGTTCAGTACATGAGGCCGCATATGCCATGTGCAGACCCCACCACAGATGCGATCCGTACATGGTTTTGAACTATGATCATACATGCTTATTCAGATTCGAGAGGTGCAGACAGTGACTTGATTTTATATTGTGCCCTGTAGATCTGGAGGTAATCAGGAGCCCATGCAAGAATTCCCTTCAAGGAAAGTAGGTCTTCTCTCCAGACCATTTGGACTTGGTTGGCGGAACAAGGTACACACTGTGCAATGATGCTAGAAATTTGTATGTAAAATGTAGCTAAATAAATATGGGCTTCTGTGGGCTGTTGGGGGGGATAAGCTGTAAATATGGAACACAGCTGTCTCAGCATTTGCCATCTAATTACATCTTGGTCTGGCCTTCTCTTGGGAATTGTGGCCTTAGCTGTTAAGTTTTTTATACATATGTAAATGTATGGAATATTATATAAATAATAAACCATCCGCCACAAAAACATCCATCTGATGGTCATCGACAGTTTTAGATCATCACATTTCCCACACCACTAAAAAACTGTTAAAACATTGTGTTTTAGCATTGATGATCCCAGGTGGTAGCTGGAAACAAAAAAGGAGTGTAACCGTAGTTACCCATAACCTCTCTTTTACTGGAGAGGCTAAGTGTTCATTTATATGCTTTTTAATCTGGTTCCATCAGTTTGTAACTTGATTTTTTTTACCCTTCAGTCACCACAGGGTAAAACAAGCAACACAGAGGAACCGAGCGACAGCAAGCCCAACAATGATGTTGTACAAGCCCCGTCAGACCTTGAGAAAGAGATGAACGGTAACGAAAACTCAGAAAAGTAGAATGCCTTTGGTGCAGTTGATGCAAAACTGGAGGGATGGTATAAATAAGATATACCATGTTCATTCTGCACTCCTCGGCGGCATATTCTTTCATTGTTTATACATCCGCCCTTAAATTATTACAGTGATGGCTCCGGGTACTGTTGATTACCCACTCGCGTTGTATCAAAATGCAATATAGAGAAGAGCTGCAATCTTGTAGGGTCCGGAATATTTATATGTGCATTGCTTACCATTTCTCAGAACAGATCATATAATAAATAATATAAAAGTTGTATTACTTATTATTCTTTAAGGTATTGATAGGAAAGCATTAGTATTTGTATTCAAGTTTGTCTTTCTTTATATTTTGGATTTCTTCAGATATGTTTTGTAAGAATGTTTAAAAGAAGATGCTTCAGAATTTATTGGAAGTGTTTGGCAGTTCAATCTATGTGTCTGTATTATGCTTTTGTTTTCCAGACTAACAAAGCGTTATGCCTTCTCTGAGTGAGTTGTTGCACAGTGGTTTTTGAATGGTCGAAATCTGGAAAGCATAGCTGATTTTCTAAGGCGCACCCAAGAGAAAAGCCAAGAAGTCAAGTAGGGGGAGATCTGATGACAAATGCGCTCACCTAACTCTGTTGTTTGGGATGAGAACTATTTTTCCCTAGTAAAGGTCAATGAAAAAAGATGGAAATCTTTCTAGAAAAAAACTATACTTGGTCATTTTTTATAAATTGTTTACTATTTGATTTTTTTTAAAGGATATAATTGACTAATTAATTATATATATTAATAAATTCAATGCATTCATTTTACGTTGTTTTTTTAAATTAAATTTTTTTTTTTTTTTTTTGTGAGAGTACAGAAACGACATAGTAGAGTATGTATTAGAGCAGGTCATTTCATATACTCATGATGTGTGGTGATAACCATGGCTAAGTGTAGTAGAGTAGTATACAATACACCATACCATAACTATTATAATTTTGGGTGCTAGTACTCAACTCTTTTTTAACATTCTGTTTGCAGTCGTTATTGCACTGACACGGTACATGAAATTGCGTAAGGTGGTATATATCGTATTACTAAAAATATAATATATATATTCAATTCATGTATTTTTTTTTTTTGCCAAAAACAAAATATGTGTAGGCTGCAAACAAAGTTGAGCATAACATTTTCCTATAATTTTACACTAGAGTTATTTTAAACTTATAGAACTAACCATCAGGATCGGAGGCTCATGTGACGAAACCCAAGCAAACTTTTAGGGTTTAAACTTCTGTTTTCATAGAAGAATAGATGTAGAATATTGTGAAATAGATGTGAATAAATTTTCAAAACTTATTTGTTTGCAAAACAATATGTCAGTATAGCTAAGCCATGGTGGGAATAAACTGGCATTTGTATTTCAGATTCCCTTAGAATTGTGTTTTTTTATCCAATCTATTCCATTACCCCCCCCCCCGGTATGGGGTGTGACATTAGGTTATTCGCTCCCGATAGCTATACTGGGATAGATAACAATCCAGGCTGAATAAACAACTTTTTGTTTGGTTGTCTTTTTTGTTATTTTCATTGGGAAAAGAAAAAATAATTTTTTTTATAATAGTTATCAGGCCTTATCCTAGCTTATCCAGACATAACTATCAGGGTTTATTCTATCAAAACAAACAACTTTTTTTAGCTATTCTCATCTATTCTTTATTATTCTTGCCTTATGTTCCACGCCATACGGGGGGTTAGTGTAAGAGGGCCCATATGTCAAGTCAGTTGTCATCACCTCTTATAATTGAAGGGGCTCACGTGTCAATTTTTTTTTTTACCTTTTATTAATCATTATCAAATCTTCTTCATATTTTATCCTAAATTATCCATGGTTGACCGCACAAACAAAATTTAATCATTACATTTTTAAATGAGAATAATTAAAAATACAACCACACAAAAAAATAGTTTATTCTATTGATATAATTATTTAGAAAAATTTATATACTACCTAAATGGAGGCTAAAAAACAGATAAAAGCATGAAGCAATGGTATTCACTGACAACCTTTGAATATGATCTCTCTTTTTCTCACACGCACACTAAAATATGGAGGACAGAATTTCCTGCGGTGATCAACAATTCAACATATTCTGAACTTTTTTAATGTATAAATTTGCCTAGTGAAATACATAATATAATTTAAAAAGAGCGCGCGCACACACAACTTTGTTAACTTTGACCAAGCAAAAAAAAAAATCTTTGTTAACTTTGTTAAAGCAGCCATTGTTAATGACATATTGAGAGTTTAGAGATTATGAGATGTTCCGTTCTACCTGGGGACATACCTATTTGTTTATTGGTTGTTAAGGGATAATCATTTCACATCCATTTTTAAAGTCCCAACATGTTTTAATTTTTTTTTAAAATTTTATTTATCTATTGAAGTACGTGCAACAAAAAATGAGTATACTAGGACGAATTGTATGCATATTTTCTTTCATTTTCCATAATCAAGTATATATTTGCCTCATTGAGTATATATTTAAATAGAGACTTCATATAGTCAGTTGGAATTGCATGAATGACTGAGTGTATCAATGCCCATAAATTTATCCTCAAATGAGAGATCTTTAATTATTATGAACATCAAGAATGAGCTATGAGCAAAATCTCAGATCTATATCCAAATATGTGAATGTGAGATGTTTAAATACCTCTAGTTATGAAGTTACTCTAATTTTAAAACCTAGAAAAAATTAAACACGAAGTGGTTCGATTTTCTTAATAAAATTCACATTTATTTTTGTAAATCTATATATGATTGATTAAAATTCATACATGGTAAATTTATACTATAAATTTAGAGAATTTAATGCCCCATTTATATTTGCGTTTGGTCAGCTTCCGTGTTTCAAAAATGAAAGATTTTCAAATATAAATTCAAACATATTTTCAGCGTTTAGTTTTTTAATTCACTATTTTATTTAACAAAACAATGTTTTTGAAAGATTGAGTTTGAAAACAAGATTTAAAAAATCTTGATATTTCAATTACACATCCAAACTCAACTCAAGGTTTCCTCCTAACTACACTTATGAGTCGTGTTCATAACTTCATATCAGAACTTTAGAACTTTAGTTCAAATAATAAACCTGACAGGGCCGGCCAAAACAATATTTCTAAAAAATCCTTATAACTTACTTTCGGCAGTTCTTCCATTTTGTATAACGAGAATAACATTCATAATTATTCTATTGCACACTCTGTTTTTTTTTTTTTTTTTCTCTTACCTTTTCTTTTTAGAGCCCCATTTATAGTGGATGAAATCTTTTTGACTCTTACCTTTATTCAAAAGATAGTGTCTACTGCTCTTTCATAATGCAAACTCAGATATCTCACTCGTTTAAAAAGTTGGAAAAGATTGGCCTACATGTCTACACAGAAAATGACTGTCAGGAACCACTACCAATGTAAGTGCATCACAGTATCTGGAGTTGTACACCTTCACTTTTCTCTATCACCACTGACTAGGGATCACCGTCTTGTCTATACCATTGCTCCCGCGAACACATGAATGGATCATCCTTTTGTTTTTTCTTGTACCTACTCTTGTTGGATAATGTTACGTGTAACCCTGTTTTTAGTTTCAATTTCAACCTACACATGTTTAAATTTTTTTAAAAAGTATGCATCATTTAAAGAGGTACATGTTTTTATAAAAAAAGAAAAAACAAAGAAGCATATGCTTAAATGAATTGCATGGATGCATTTAAAAAAAATGTGAATAATTTACATCGATTCATATATCTCATTAATGTGAGTATATACTTTGATAATCTTATATCGACACATGGGACTAGTAAAAAACGGGTGTGTAATAACACTCAATTTTATTAGGGTGCATGGGACGACGACCCTCAATCATCAAATGGAATTAGTCCTTTCATTACACATTTGACTGCAACCCGAGTATGTAAACTTTCATAATGTTGTTCTTCTTAAAACCCTTTACATCAAGATTATATATGATCCTGTTATGAGGATCTAGGAAAATTAGAGTTTGGATTGTTGATAGAAACCTAAGATTTTGTATTTCATTTACCCTTTGGGGAAATGGGTTCCATGCCTCTCAATAGGGAGACAGATGACAATGAAGGGAAGCGTTCGACATGGTTTCTGTCAAACGAAGATATCTATTATGTTCAGGTGCCATTCGACATGATGATCGTCAACCAACTTTAGATAATCGATAGGGCTACTATCGACAAGTTCAAACAACATGCTTTAATCCAAATGAGGTTTGGTAACTGGTGCTTTGTTGAATGTGTATACGTGTATTTAGAATTTATTGTGGTAACTGGTGCTCTGATGTATTTAGAATTCATTGGATTTCGTGAGCCGTTCGACAGGTTTTCAGTTGGCAATTATTGTTTGGGATGTCATGATATCCGTTGACCTAGAAAAAACTCATTAACATTCCACATAGCGACTATCAAATATTTTAAACAATTGTCGACATGACAACTATCAAATGTTTTAAATAATGATCAACAAGGTGACTATGAATTGTGTAAAACAAAGGTAGACAGGTTATTGGTGAACTTGATTGTGGGATTAGTGGTTTTCAAAATAAACCTATGGATTTTTTGGTTGGTGGGCTTACTGAGTTGGTTAGGGGATAATGACACTCCAAACTAATAAAACTTTACACACTTTTCTCTAACTCAAGGGACCCTTTGAAAGTGGGTGAAGATTATCTTTGACCAAGTATACTACAAAGTAATATATTATAATATCCATGAATTTAATCTACTTTTATTCTATTATGTAATCACTTTTATCTTTGACTAACATGTTTTTATGCCAATGGAACGTATGGTAATATAAAAGAGAGGAGAGTAATGATTGATGCACTGGCTTTTTTGTTAATACTTATGTAATGCAGTTTTTATTTTTATTTTAGGGGACATTAATTCTGACTATTTTTTTGATCCGTTATTTTTTATTCCTCCACTTTTTTAGCACATGAAAGCATACCTATACTAATCATTATATTATTAAAGGTTCTTCCATCCAAATATTATCAGTAGATAACAATATAGATGAGATTAATAATGTTCAGGATTTAACAGGATACTTGGATGACACAACAATTAAAGGTTAACCTAATAAACATACATGGGGAATGGATAGCAGACACACAGCATAGCAATTTACAAAGAGATAATTCATGGGATAAACAATAGAAAAGGAGACAGAATGAAATAAAAATGTGACCACTAACTAAAAAATTCCAGCGAGTTAAAAAATGGAGGTTGAAAAATATTTGCAATTAATTTCTCTTTTATTTTATTACCAATGACTATTAGGTGGATTAGTTAAACTCATGTTTAAAGATAAAAAAAAAGGACATTCTTAACACATATGATGCCAAGTGATATTTGAACATCATTTTGTCAAGCAGTTTCGAATTACATTTCAACTCAATATTACAGAAAAAAATCTTAAATTTTTTTTACTTTGTAAATAGGAAAAATGATACACATTCCTATGTAATGGTACTAGTGCTTGAAGTGGTCTCCAGGGATGCCGAATTCTATTTTGAGAACTTTTGAGAGATGACAAGGGCAAACAGGTTCTGCCTTTATTCAGTTAGACGCGAAGGAACTGAGCGTGGCGGAGTAGAGACGAGGAGGGGGTGGTTATATCAAGTCAAGTCAAGCGCCTGCTGATGTTTTTTCTATTCTTTTGGTTATGCATCTTTCTCCTTTACGCCCCTCTCACCTTGTCTATACATTGTCCGTTCTGAATTTATTTAAAATGAAAATGTCTAAAGTTTACTTTAAAAATATACACGCACCAGTGCTTAAGTAAACTTTTATAAAGGAGTCAGTGATATATTTTATAATTGCTTCCCACGTGGGAGGCAACTGCCAATCCCCACTTTCCAACAAGTCCATAGAGGAGTAACATGCAAATAAAATAATAAAGAAGACATTAAAATAAATTTACATAAAATATCCCATACAATGATAAACCGCAAATCAGTCTCTCCTATACCTAAAAAAGTAGGACCACAAGTTTTTGTATGACAGACTGCAATTTAGCATCATCCAAAAAAAAAAAAAAAAAAATTACAAAAAAATCCAGGTGGTGACATACATCACATATCCATTTCCCTCACGTAAGATTTAAAATTTATAATAAAAATTGGATAGTCCAAAGAAAATACATCCAGAGTTTTAGTGAAATTGTAATCCTGAACTCCAATGACCACAAGAGCTGCACCAGTTATGTCCATAGGCCAAAATTTAACATCCCATGGTTTAAACATTTTCCTGTAACACACACATAAGCTAAGATTTCTTGTTGTTTTTGGAGGGAGTATAAACTGTAGATCAAACTGTATAGATGAAACAATTTATAACCAAAGGATGGAGCATAATTATAACAAGTTCACAAGTCATTTAGATACAGGGACCCCAATATAACTCGCATGTACACCAGAAAATGAGAGAAAAATAAATAAACCAATCATTTCTCCTAAAACCTTAAATATGGGTCAAGCAGGATTCACTATCTGATCTGGAGGATGAAAGGGAAGAACAAAATTTGGCAACTAAATGAACCAAATGTATAACCAAAGAGGATAAACAAAAGGTTTTAAGAGTTTGTATTTGTTTTTACCATGTCGATGCGAGATGAACATGAAGGTCAAAATTCAATTAGAGCCTCCATATTGATCGTTGTCTGAGCCCCCACTCCGTTTCTTGTCGACATCCCTCTTTGTTCGCGGAGGAGTCCCAGGTGCCAAACAAGTGTTTCCCTGCGCATCTGTGTCATACTTTTGTGATGCAAGGTAAGAGAGTGCCGTCACCACATCTGCAATGACAGGCCGCATCGAAGGTTGTTCTTGGACACACATCGCAGCCACAGCGAGTGCTTGGTAAAGTCCTCTCACAGGGTACTGTCCCTGAAGCAGTGGATCGGCCATCTGAGAGAACTTTCTCCGATCTTTGAACAATGGTCGTGCCTGCATAAACATCAATCAAAATGGGTTAAACATAGTTCCTTTATGGGGCACGTCCCCCTTAAGGGAGACCTAGGTTTGAGTTTTGCATCTGCAAGACTGAAAAAACGCGTGTACAACCATCTAGGCTGGTTTTGTGGGTTTCTGCTCCACATTTTCTAGGTCCCTGATGACTCAGTCTTCCTAGTACTTGTTGTGGTTTGATTAATTGTATGTCAGGGACTCTGTAGCCCGACACGACCCTTGTACCAACAAAATGGGTCAAAAAGACACTGCAAGTAAAACAATATACTCGAACAAAGAATGATTGGTCGTACCCAAGCAACAAGATTGTGCTCCCCAGCGGCTCTAGAGTTATCGATTGCCCTCCTGCCTGTGATGATCTCAAGAAGAACAACTCCGAAGCTATAGACATCTGATTTAAGCGTTAGCTGTCCCGTCATTGCATATTCAGGTGCACAATAACCGTATGTACCCATCACCCTAGTGGACACATGAGTCTTGTCTCCAACCGGACCGAGTTTTGCCAAGCCGAAATCGGATAGTTTGGGATGGTATCCTTCCCCAAGCAAAATGTTGGAGCACTTCAGATCACGGTAGATAACGGGAGGATTGGCTTTATTGTGGAGATATTCTAGACCCTTGGCTGCACCAGCAGCTATTTTCATTCTTGTATTCCAGTCAAGTCGCATCTTACCAGGCCGAAGGTCTGCCAAAGAAAAATATAGGAGATGACACTAGTCAAAAGAGGGATTGGGTATGAAATTCTAGAAAGCATGAATACTTCAATTAACAGAAATACACATATCAGACACGGGATATGACATGCCACACATGGTCACGTGTCAGACATGTATCACACGTGCTCAAAATTTAAAAAATAACTGAATTTTGACCATCCATTGGATACATGATGGACATGGTGTGAACACACAACATTTATGGAGCATGAGATAATGTTTAAAAATAAAATTTTGTAAGGTTCATACATGAAGCCAAATGTTGTTAAAATTTTAATTAAGTTGATAGTTGAGAATCATTGTATATCATTTTTTTTAAATATAATTCATGGATGTGTGCTCATTTTTTCAAACCATGATAATCATAACATATATGCTATTTTTTTTATTAATTTATTGTTGTGTCCTGCCATTTGCATGACCTAGTTTTTTAAGTTTTACCGTGTCACCATGTCTGTATCATATTATGTGCATGTCCCATGACCATGTCTATGCTCCATAGATATAAATGCAATGACATAAACTCACCCAGGTGTAGAGCAGCAAAGAGATGGCAAAACATAATCGAAAAAATGACAAGAAGCGCATCAAAAAGCAGCATACCATATAGATGGTCTTCCAAAGAGCCTAATGGCATGTATTCATAAACCAAAAGCCTTTGATCCCCATCAGCACAATAACCAAGTAAATTCACGAGATTATGGTGGTGAAGCAAGCTTAACATCAACACCTCAACAAGGAATTCTCTATTTCCTTGCAACCCATTGCGATCCAGTTGTTTTTTAAGTTTTACCGTGTCACCACGTCTGTATCATATTATGTGCGTGTCCCATGACCATGTCTATGCTCCATTGATATAAATGCAATGACATAAACTCACCCAGGTGTAGAGCAGCAAAGAGATGGCAAAACATAATCGAAAAAATGACAAGAAGCGCATCAAAAAGCAGCATACCATATAGATGGTCTTCCAAAGAGCCTAATGGCATGTATTCATAAACCAAAAGCCTTTGATCCCCATCAGCACAATAACCAAGTAAATTCACGAGATTATGGTGGTGAAGCAAGCTTAACATCAACACCTCAACAAGGAATTCTCTATTTCCTTGCAACCCATTGCGATCCAGTTGTTTTTTAAGTTTTACCGTGTCACCATGTCTGTATCATATTATGTGCATGTCCCATGACCATGTCTATGCTCCATAGATATAAATGCAATGACATAAACTCACCCAGGTGTAGAGCAGCAAAGAGATGGCAAAACATAATCGAAAAAATGACAAGAAGCGCATCAAAAAGCAGCATACCATATAGATGGTCTTCCAAAGAGCCTAATGGCATGTATTCATAAACCAAAAGCCTTTGATCCCCATCAGCACAATAACCAAGTAAATTCACGAGATTATGGTGGTGAAGCAAGCTTAACATCAACACCTCAACAAGGAATTCTCTATTTCCTTGCAACCCATTGCGATCCAGTTGCTTTATTGCCACGACCTGAGTCATAATGGAGTACATGTTTTACTAGTTAAAAATACCGTAAATACCATTTTTCTGCAAAAACTATTATCCAAGTTAATATGAATGTAATAGATAGGAAAAGTGAGAAAGAAAGATATTAGTGTTGAGAAACATATCCTCCAACCTTGTTGATGCTCTCTAATCGACCTTTATATACTCGGCCAAATCCTCCCTCTCCCAGAAGACAATCAGCTCTAAAATTCTTGGTCGCTGCTTCCAAATCATGAAAAGCAAACGTCTGAGCACTTATCTGATTGGGTCCATTCTTGGTGTTATCCTTTGAATGTACCGGAGGCTCCTTTTTCACATCTGATGAAGGCTCCTTCTTCACACCCTCCTTCACACCTAACGATGGATTTACCTTTAACTTCTCTGAAAATAATTATAAATAACTAGAATTAACAATGAAGCCTATTTGAAAGAAATAAGCAAATCAAGAATGAAAAACACATACCCAAATTTCTATATATATTGAGTTTACATGCATGTGTAGGTATGAATATCTTTGCCAGTGTTAAATCCAATAAAAAGAAATAAAGAAAGATATGGGTATTGATATTCATGTTATCCACCTGAAACTATCCATTCAACGGAACCAAAGTTCCAATAAACAATAAAGGAACTAAATGTTTTTTTCCATAAATTATGCATTACACTGTGATGTGGATTACTAATAAGAAAAAAATCTTATAAATTCTATGTCCTCATTATGAAGGAAAATAAATAAAATCTGAAAAGAATCAAACATGTAATAAAGTTAACAAAGAAGAGAAAGCGTATCAGCGATTGATGCTTACAACTAGAGCCGTCAAATCATATCGAAATCTCACTTCTTTCACAAAGAGAGTCCTTGAACTTAGCTTAGGCTAGGGTTCAATTTCAATAGTGACTTACAGCTTTCAGTAAACAAAATTCACCCAATTGGAAAATGTTAAAAAAGAAGAGAAGCAGCATACGAGTAATATAAAATTTCTATATATCTAACATAAATTTGAAAAATCTTCAGAAAAATCCTACAATACGGAAAGCATAATTTGCTTCCAAAGAAAAGTACAGAAAGGGCAATTGACTTTGTCAGTAAATAATGTCTCAGTAATTGACTTCGAGAATACATGAGTTCATATTGGATAACCACAAGTTATATCAATGTGAAGAGATGCCATTGGAAAATGGAGCTTAGTGATTAATCCTCCATCAATTAAACCAGACACAAGATGGAAATTTTCACAAAAAAATAATGGGGCTTATTTCGTAAAATAAGAAAATTAAAAAAAAGGTAAAAACATTAATCAAACAACCATGCTATGATATAACAAATGATTAAATTAAGATAATGAAATCATGCTTATCATGGCAGAGCTTCACAATCACTCACATTCACAAAAACTCAAAGTGAATATAAAGGGAAAATATACTAATGAGAGAAGGGAAAAAATGACACCAACTAACCTGAGCATAATAAACTTCAGAGCCCTTTTTTTTTTATCACATATACCATATCTATAAGCCCCTGTTTCAGTAGTGGAATAGGTGGGGAATATAGTGGAATAGGGGTAAATAAGCCCAAAAATTTGTTTGTTGCAAGAAATAAGTTGGTATAACTATGCCAAATGGATGGTAATAAGTTGGTCTTGGCATTCCAAGCCTTTCTAGAATTGTGTTATTCTAACCAATCTATTACACTGGTATGAGGGACCCACATGTCAAATCACTTGTCATCACCTCTTATAAATCAGGGGGCCCAAATGTCAAAACATTTTTTTCACATTTTATAATTCATTATTCACATTTCATTCACTTTTTATATTTAATTTATCCATGATCAATTAAATAACAAAAACTTTATGATCATGTTTCCCAATGAAAATAACCAAAAACACAACCCAACAAAAAATGGTTTATTCCTTATCTATAATATAATAGCTTTCTATCCTGGAATAGCTTGTGTTGTCACCCAAACAAGGGCTAAGATTATCTCCAACCATGCTATGTATCTTTATTATAGAGCTCGGCTAAGCTCTAACCATACTCTGGGATCACTATTTTAGAGATCCCATTTTGATCTCCAAATTTGGACTCTTCATTGAGTCTCCAGCTATGGAGATTCACCATCTTAATATGTTGGTTTTTTACATTAGTATAACAAGAGTTATAGGAAACCAATTCTTACAAAAATGGTATCGACCAATAATAATGTGTTCAACTTATTTTAAAAACAATAATTTTTAGATATCATTCATTAATATTTGTATGTTGTCTATTAATATTCATTTATTGCAATTAATATTTACATGCATATATTTACCAAAATTTCTTCCCCTAATTATATATATAAATTAAATTTTGAGAGAAAATAAAATTTAAAACAAAATACATATGCATATAGAGATGTTGGATTGGAGTTGGTATTTGGTGTGATGTCCTAAAAGCACT
>JAUJYN010000014.1:4161777-4289184 GCA_030737835.1 Acorus gramineus
AGTCCTTAGGATTGTGACATATATTATTTCAGAATAAATAACTAATTATTCTTTTATATACAAAAAAAATTATTTTTTTGTTTGGTTATAATTTTAGTTATTCTTATTCAAAAATGCAATAATGAAGTTTTTTATGGGATTTTATTATTAAGTCCTTGAAAACTATATTATTTAGTGATTAATTCTTCACTTTTTTAAATTTCATTTTACTTCTCCTACTTCAAAATGCATTTTTCATTATTAGTCCATATGCCAAACGTTAAAATGAATATTCGAAAGATATTCCATGTAATTTATCAAATTGAATTTTTTGAAATACCAAAACTGCCCTTAGAAGTTTTATGTTTAAGTACGTGTAAACTATGCTATGTGTAATTGATCTCTCTCTTCTTTATATTGCAATTTAAGTCCGTAATTTTAAATATCTTTGTTAGAATAAAGGAAGAGAATTTTTTATGCTGTATTGCAGGAGCCAAATGCTCCATTTAGAGATATACAAAAGAAACCTTAAAATATCTTAATAGGAAAATATAAAACTAAAAAAAAAATAATGTCATAATAATGACTAAAAAACAATAATGTAATAATAATGACTCTTTATCACCCCTCTCAAACTTTGAAGGTAGAGCCTTTATTAGAGTATGTACAAAAATATTTAAAAAATCTCAACATCTCAATAAACACCTTGTGGACGGCGCGCGCATATGGCTTTTGCAGGGAGCGAGGATGGCTCACGCGGAGAACATGCGGATGGCTCACGCGGAGGGTGTGCAGATATATGGCTCCTGCGAAGGGCTCACAAAGGAGCAGGGAAGGCTCCGCAGAAGGCAAGGACGTCTCCGCGGATGGCGTGCAGAATGCTCTGCGGAAGGTGCGGACGTCTCCACGAAGGGCGCACGGAAGGGCATGGATGGTGCGCGGATGGCGCGAACGTCTCTGCGGAGGATGCGCGGAGGGATTGTGTGGGACGGTGGGATCCACATGTTGGGAAAAATTAAATCTTGATTGCCAAGATCCGACGATTGAGGTATAGATCGGATAACAAAAAATTATTAAATCTTTTTCATGCAAACCCTACGAAGCGGAATTAGGGTTTACCTTTAGAACTCGTATAAGAGTTCTGCCGAAGAGGAAGATCGGATCTAAAAGACGACGATGGATCGCTCGATCGGAACCTTTAGATCTTCTGCCGTATGTCCTTCCTATGTTGTAGATTCGCGGCGAAGTGTAGTCTGCTTCTTGCTTCGAACGGCAGCTGTGAACCCCTTCGCTCTCTTTCTCTCCTTTCCTCACCTTTTCTGAATCCAGAGATCCTAAAGGGTTTCTAGGGTTAGGGTTTTGATTTATGCGGAAATCATATATCTTGAGAGAGAGGTGAAGCCACATATTTATAAGCTAGGGCAGGGACCTAAAAGAGAAATTAGTAATTGGCTCTTATGGGCCTAGGTACCATAAATCAACCTAGAATTAAAAACCAAAGGCCAATAATCAAAATTCAATCCACTAAAGAATTATGACTACACTCCAGATACACTAATCTCAAAATAATATTTCGAGCTCCTTATATTATATGTTTAATATCTCCCTACGCTAAGGTACTAATACTCGTTATGATATAATTATTACTGACAATATTATTTCACAACATCTTATTTTCCTTGAGATCTTCCACTTAACTTGTTTGACATGTCGGATAGTTAAATCCACCAGCTGGGTTAGACATGACCAAAACTTATAAGTATCCTCAAGAGAGTATCATCAATCTCATATAGGAGACGTGGATTTCATCAATAGTAAATATTCATCATACAAGTATTATTGTCACTCAACTCACCGAGTCTATTGATCCATAGGAGAATCTCACTCTTTAATGAATCAAAATGACAAATAACAAATGTACATGTCTAAGAACCATTTTAGGATTAAGAGCATAAGCAATCATAATAAACATGGGGTGTAAATTATTTTATCTAGTCAGTACAAAAATAATTACCCCAACTTGGTCTGTTCAATACACACATGGTGTACTAACACAATCACCCAAAAATCTATGAACCGGTCTTTAATAGTCAAGATAGACTATGTAAGATGAATTGCACTACAACCTTTATCCAATGGATTATCCAAGTCCATTTAAAGTTGTGAACCTCAACTTATAATTCATAGGGAACCGATAATCTGATCTTCCTTGTGTAAGCGGAATTCTACACACCAGATTATCTACAGTGTAAATTAAAGGATTATATTAAAACAAGCACAATATTTCAAACAATATAATGCAAACATTTACCAATAATAATTCTCATCAAAATGCTAAAACCATCTTAATAATAGAGTTTATTACATAAGTCATGGCTTTCAGACACTACTCTAACAATCTCCCACTTTGACTTAAAGCCGTGAAGCCATACATCTAACTCCCATTCCTTCTACATGACAATCAAATGACTTGGCCGTCAAGCTCTTTGTAAAAGGGTCTGCCAGGTTGTTTTCTGATGCAATCTTGGTCACAATGGCATCGCCTCGCTGTACTATCTCTCGTATCAGATGGTACTTACGCTCAATGTGTTTTGCTTTCTTATGGGTCCGTGGTTCCTTTGAATTTGCAACAGCTCTGGGATTATCACAATAAAGTGTAATAGGTGATTCTATAATAGGTACCACATCTAGATCCATAAGGAAGTTCCTGAGCCAAACTGCCTCTTTTGCTGCCTCAGAGGTCGCCACATACTCGGCTTCCATGGTGGAGTCAGCAATGCATGATTGCTTGATACTCCTCCAACTTATGGTTCCACCTCCCAAAGTAAACACATATCCTGATGTTGACTTTCTGGAATCCTTATCTAACATGAAGTTCGAGTCTGTGTACCCTATGGGTGTCAGATTCTCAGCCTGGTAAACCAACATATAATCCTTAGTCCTTTTCAGGTACTTGAGAATATATTTTACCACAGTCCAGTGTTCTTGCCTAGGGTTAGACTGATATCTGCTAACTATGCCAACTGCAAATCAAATGTCAGGTCCAGTACAAAGCATTGAACACATGAGGCTTCCTAGAGCCAAAGCATAAGGAATTGCCTTCATCTTCTCTATCTCCTTTGGAGAAGTCGGACACTGCTCCCTAGATAGAGTAATTCCATGTCTGAAGGGTAGAAAACCTTTCTTGGAATTGTGCATGCTAAATCTGATAAGAACTGAGTCAATATAAGTAGCTTGTGATAAGCCCAACATCCTATTCCTGCGATCTCGTATGACCTTAATCCCAAGGATGTGACTGGCTTCTCCCAAGTCCTTCATATCAAATTGGCTGGATAACCATACTTTAACAGTAGACAATACCCCAATATCGTTTTCGATGAGTAAGATGTCATCCACGTAAAGTATTAGAAACACCACATTTTCGTTGCGCTTCTTATACACACAAGGTTCATCTGGGCATTGATCATAACCAAAAAATTTGATTACCTGATCAAAATGGATGTTCCAAGATCTTGATGCCTGCTTGAGTCCATAAATGGACTTCTTGAGCTTGCACAACATATGCTCTTGACTCTCTGCTATGAAACTATCTGGTTGCACCATATAGATGCACTCGTCAAAACTTCCATTGAGGAAAGCTGTTGTCACACCCCAGGGCCGGCCGTCCCCGGGACGCGGCAAGTGTATATATGATATTAGTAAACAGGAGTCAATAATATACCATAAACAAGCAACTAGAATGACACACAGACAACAAGGAGACTGACATGATATATACACCAAATGCGGAAGCGAAAGACTGAATCTGTAAATAAAACATACTACAGACTCGATACACAATCATCTGTCCTGTGAGAGCCAATATACACAATATACAACTGAATATATACAAACGCGTGCTCAAGCACGGAAATAAAATACATACAGCCAAAAAGGGATGCTGATAGCCTCTAACACTCACGGGACGTAGCGCTGCTCCGCTACTGAAGGAATCCCTCTGAAGGCTCCTCCTGCTGATCCGGCTCAGTGGCAACTGGAGAAAACAATTGTGCGAGGGGTGAGCCACACGCTCAATGAACAGCACAACCCATGCATCACAGCTATATTAACCACAATTTATACAACAACCAGCCTCAAAGTGGCTTAACATCATAAATCCAGTGGTTCGTACAACACCGAACCACCACACCCTCACCCTCACCCTCAATGGGTGACATAGGATGTTGGGACATACTAGTCTAATAATCATCCTTAGACCACAATTCCACAAACCAGTGGGTCACCCCATTGCTGACCCACCGCACCCTCACCCTCACCCTTCTATGGGTGACATAGGATATTGGGACTGACTAGGCTGTTGGTCACCCTTGGTCCACCGATAGTCTCTCCTCCACTCCGTAGGCCGCTTGGCCTTCACCCAAAACTTCAGCACAGTCTGTCACAAATATCGGGAGGCGCCTACTGATGGGAGCCCTCGGAAGGGACGGCCTTTCCAACGCTGGGGCAGTCTCTACACGGATCCAACGAAGGGAAACAGAACAGCCTATCCATACGCATATGATCCACCCGGATCCGCCGACCACACATCTCTACAACTCTAATGCCTTGAATTCTTCAGAATTCCAACAGGGCGCATAACCAGGATGCGGGGAAACAGATAATATAATAAGGGTGGAATATTATTGGGGAAAAGAACCTTGGGAGGGCAGCGTGAGGTCCCGATATAGGACATCCCGACAACCAAACAAGGAACACGGAGTACCCTAGCCTGGGTCTCATCGCTGTCCTCGCGAGGCCCCTCCCCTATAATATTCACTAAGACAGGCTAATAATCACATGCTCGCATTTTATTTAAATAAATTAAACTAAATAGGAACATGCATCGGTCGGGGCTTTCCTAGCATGGAAACATGATAACAGGGTGCATGATTCTTATACGGGTCCTAAGGGTACAAGTCCCTAGCATACAATCTAGGGTGGCATGCATACTACAGATTATCATGCTTTCATAGTTTTCACATTAAACAGGTTAATATTCACTACGATGCCCCAGGGGAGGACGGTACACGCCCAAGTGCATGTAACGCCTCCCTACTGGGTTGGATCGTCCCACTCACCGGAGATCGGGTCGTCGCGCGACCGTCCGTCAAGATCTGCAAGACAGGGTACCAACTTGGTGAGTAAAATACACAAGAATACCACAAAATACTCTAAAAATACTCTAAAAATACCCAACACTCGGGCAAACGTACATACGGCCCGTACGCACGCTAGCCCGAGCACCCCGACTCACTCCCGCACTCCCGGCAACCACCCGCACGGCCACCCACCCCCGGATGCACCGCCGCGCCTCAGCCCGCGCACCCAGGCGCACCGCTGGGCCCCTGCCCGCACGCCTGGACATGCAGCCGAGCCACCTGGGGCACCGCGCGACCCCTGCGCCCCATCGCAGCAGCCTGCGCGCACCCCGCACGCCCCGCGCTGGCCCGCGCGCACACCGCATTCCCCGCGCGCCCAGCGCCTCGCCCCGCGCGCACCCCGCGCGCACCTCCGCTGCCCTTGCCTCGCTCCGCGCGCACCCCGCGCTCACCACCCACTCAACCAGCAACTCGCCTAGCCCCGGGTGCACCCGTGCGCACTACGCCCTAGCGCAGCGCCCCGCACGCGCACCCGCCGCTCGCGCACCCGCCCGCTCGCACCCACTGCTCACCTCACCGCGCGCACGGCTGCGCCTCTGCCCAGCGCCTCGCGCGCACGCCTGCGCCTCTGCCCAGCTCACCCAGCATCCGCGACCCAGCGCCCAGCACCCGGGACCCTCACCCAGCGCCCACGCGCACGCCAGTGCAACACGCGCCCAGCGCGCCTGGCAGCACGCGCCCAGCGCGCCTGCCAGCCTGCCCGCGCTGCTTGCCTGCGCGCATCACCGAGTGGCCCGAGCACCGCTCGCCTGCACTCCCGAGCACTGCCCGCCTGATGTCCGAGCACCTCCTACCTAGCACGCCTCCCCCTGCACCCCCCGAGCGCGCGCCCGGCAATCTGGTGCGCCTGCCTGCTGCGCCCGCTGCCAGCCCTGCTACCCGCCCGGAACAGCCCTGCCAACCCTGGCATCCTGCCCGGGACTGCCTAACACCCTGTCCGAGCACCTCCACCACCAACCACCGGCCACCCATGGCCTCCGACCGCCCCCAACCACCTTCGACAGCCCACCGACCGCCTCCCAACCCCAAAACCTTCACCCGAACAAGCATCTATGCAAGGAAAGAGAGGAAAAAGGGCTTACCAAGGGAAAGCAAGGATGCTCGGTTGCCCTCCGCGCACCGAAACCTCTCCCAAAGGCCTCCAACGCCGGGATCTTCCTTGGCCCTCGAATTGGCCCAAAACAGAGGAGAAAAGAGGGGGGATGACGGGGCAAAACTCACCGGAATTCGAATCCGCGAACACTGGGGTGTAGATCGGGACCCGATCTACACTTTCTATGTGACGGCCCGTGTCCCAAACCCTCGACACGTGCACGCCACGTGCCTCAAAACTCACCATCTTTTATATATAAAACATCGAAATAACCACCCTATATAAACTCATATGGTAACAACCCTGGGATAACATATAATCATCAAGAAATATATAATCACCTATATAAACTCACCCAGGAAAGTTTAAGCAGTCAACAGAGCATCTAACACACCTCATATACAGTCATCCATATATATAGAGCATTTTAACATAGGCATGGTTCACTAGACCAGCCTCTACCAAAAATAATCATATACAGATCCAAAACATCAACAATATCCATATCTATATATATATACCTATCACCAACTGGACGTGACCCCCAAAAGAAGACAAAGTCAACGCCCAGGAACCCCCGCCTCTACTCTGCAAAAATAGGAAAATAGAATAGAATGAGCGAAAGATGCTCAGTAAGCAACCCAGACATTCCACGCATAAGGAAAACAAGGATGACATCAAAGTCAAGCTTCGTCAACATCAGGTCAAAGCATAATAACACATGAAAGCACTCTATGATCATCAGTGGAAAAACAATAACATCGCTGATATATAAAAATAGGAATGAATAGCTCAAACGAACACATCACAAGTGATAGGACCAATAGATATCATCAAGAAGCAACACCACTGGACTGAAGGCACATACTCTGAAATCACCCATCAAGCAAAGAAGGTCAATTAACTCATTGATGGCACTCGAGATGTCACAATTCTACAAGAATGATAAGGGAATCACAACTCTGGCTCCTGAATGATCGAAGCGCCGGATAGACCATCTACATGACCCCATCTCGGCCCCTATGTCCGGGATGTCCACATCTATACCTCTCGCGTGTGGCCCTCGGAACGTCCACCGCGGAATCGCTACCTGGCCCTCGGAACGTCCAGGCACGGCAGGGTATTCTCAAGTCCCCCTCGCTGGACCGTACGTACTCATGCGCGCTGGGGAGGTAATCCTCAACCCTCACTGTAAGGTCTATGGTCATCCAACTCCAAGAATACGAATTCAAGAGGTAATATAAAAGCAATGAAACAAACACAGTACAAGGCTTCATGGTCGGACAGCACGACCATGCAGATCATAGATCAATGGCAAGACACTGGGATGGATACATCATGATCAAAGAAAGGCTCACAAATCAACTATAGATTTAGTAACTCTCGAAAACTGTCTAGAACAATGATAAATGACAACGATTAGATAATGATGATGAATCACGAAGCAAACCTCAATAATGACACTTCAAGGACTAATCTGAACTGGGATAATATAAATCACACTCTCGAATGATAACTGAATTATAGTGGATAAATATGAAGCAAGCCTCAATGAGAAACAATTCTAATTAATAAAGGTGACATGAATAATTCTGGGTCTCAACAATATAGTATAGTAACCGATCGGGTCTCAACAATATCAGAGATGATAAGAAACAACAATGAAGCGCGGAATTGGAAATAACAAACACAAATATTGGGTCACTTATAACAATACCACGTGGAATGGAATGTAGGACAAACAAATATCGATCGGGTTACTTACCTCGCAATTCACCACCTCAACTGGACTCACCCTATTCCAACTCTTAAAACAGGCAGAGAGGAAATCCACTGATAAAAATATAATCTCAATCAGATACTAACATATAATTCTAATAATCAAGAAATTCTCAGTTTCCCCCAAAACAAATATGATGTCCTAAATACAAACCCTAAGTTAACGCAATAAAAATAACTCTCCAATTCTTATTTACCCAGCCCCAAAAACAAATTCATATTTCAGTCCCAAATCACAATTTTTAATTTAGAACTAAAATAGAACAACCCTAGATGAAGAATAACGATGAAAAGAACAAGAATCCTTACCCAGTATGGCACGAAAAATATTCCACGAAGCTTTTCCTAATTTTTCCTAATTTTCCCCCTTTTTATTTTCCCTTCAAATGAGTCTCGGACGACTCTCCCTCTCTCACCACCACCGGCTCACCTAACATTTAAATGGAATTTATAAATCCGCTAAAATTACCAAAGTACCCTTCCTTAATAACCTGCGCAGCCTCGACTCAAACCGCTATATCTTGTTGTAGGAGAGTCCACTTCAAATGATTCAACTTCTGTTGGAAAGGTAACGAAAATATGTATAACTTCTATGTCTAGACCAAGATCAAAAGAAGCCTCCAACTATATTAAAAATAACAACGAACAGAAGACCTCGCAATTCTTCTTCTATGGGCATAAACGGTAAAATAAGCCATAACTTTTCTAATATAGCTCCAAATGACACCAAACTAATTTTATATGAGAGATAACTCAAAAATGAAGACTTCATATGTTTAGCGCAAAATCCAATTATGCCTCGAAGGTGCTTTATGAAAATGTAACCAAATGCAAGGCTTCAATAATAATAAGGACAAAAAGCTTAATAACATAAAATTATCCTATTTTGCAATCCAAACACGTAAATATTAGCATAAGTCGGCATAAGAGGATCCGGCTATTACATCCTATGTTTTAGGTTTTAAGCTTTGAGGACTCTAGGGGGCTCAAAAGCTTGAAAAAGAGAGAGGGGAGAGAGAGAAAGCAATTTGAAAAGATGATGAATAGTGCATGGCACTTTTAGATTTCACTTATATAAAGTCAAACCTCATTTAGATTAGGGTAAGCTAGGTTAATTAGGGTTTAAGCTAGCTTAGGGGGGGCTTAAGTGTGGTTTGACCCTAGTCAACCCAACCACACAAAAATCTAAAATCATTTGACCAAGTCAAGGGTCCACATTGACCAAGTCAAAGTCTCCCAATGACTTCTTGCTCGGTCAAAACCCGGATACGCCCCGGAACTGTGAAATTCTGAAACGTACCGGAATTCGACGAAATTTTCGTGAGCGGCTTGGAATGGCACCAGGGCACATAATATGCAGTTAGATTTTCAATCGGAGCCCTCAATCTCAGGGCGATAGCTAATAGCCCAAAATTTTAGCGGTTCCGATTGAAAAACGAAAAAAACTACCAGAATGTCCCAACAGTTACCAGAAGGTTAAAAGTGACACATATATAACAGCTGTCTTGACGTCCATTTTCCAAATTTCATAATCGAAATGAGCCACAATGGACAAGAGAATCTGGATAGACTTCATCATGGCTACGGGCAAAAATGTTTCCTCATAATCAATTCCCTCTTTCTGAGTAAAACCCTTTGCCACGAGCCTTGCTTTGTAAGTCTCAACCATTCCATCTGATGCTCTTTTCTTCTTATAGATCCACTTGCACCCAATGGGTTTTATCCCTTCTGGTGGATCCATCCCAAACATGATTCGAGTACATAAACTCTATTTCAAACATCATAGCCTTTTGCCAAAGCTCTACATACTTGTTTTGTAGTGCTTCATTGTAGTTACACGGTTCGGCATTATGTTCCTCAAGGACCTTGTCATATGACTCTCCCAAGAACATATACCTCTCGGGTTGTTGGATAACCCTCCCACTACGATGAGGTACTATAGGGGTGTGTGCGCTAGCAACATGTCGTGTCATTTCTGAACCTGGTATGCTATAATCCACACGTTGTACTGGTGTTGAGCCTAACGTGTTGATAGTATCACTGTGAACTGGTTCAAATGTTGGTGGTATTAAGGAATTTTCTGCTTGTTCCTCTTTTCTCAATTCCTCTAGAACAACTCTACTCATGGGTTTCTGATTTAGAATATAGTCTTTTTCTAAGAACCGGACATTAGTGTTTACAATGACCTTCCGGTCTTTAGTACTATAAAATAGACCACCTTTAGTTCCTCTCGGGTACCCTACAAAAAAACATACTTATGTTCTTGATTCCAACTTGCTAGGATCCTTTCTTAACACATGTGCTTGACTACCCCAAATCCGAATATGTCGCAAACTAGGTTTGCGTCCAGTCCACAATTATGTGGGAGTAGAGGATACTGCCTTAGTTGGAACCAAGTTCAACAGGTAAGCAGCCATTTCTAATGCGTGTCCCCAAAAAGAAACAAGTAAACTAGAATAACTCATCATGGACCTTACCATCTCCAAAAGTGTCCTATATCTTCTCTCTGCTACACCATTTTGCTGGGGTATCCCTGGTTCAGTCAACTGGTATGTAATCCCATGCTCCAATAAGTATTCCCTAAACTCTCCCAAGAGGTATTCACCACCACGATCAGATCGTAGTGACTTTAGGTATTTACCCGTCTGCTTCTCTGTCTCTGCCTTAAATTCTTTGAATTTATCAAAGGCGTCAGACTTTCGACGAAGCAAGTAAATGTACCCGTATCTTGAGTAATCATCAATAAATGTGATGAAATACTCATAACCACTTCTTGCCTAGATTGTCATGGGACCACATAAATCGGAGTGAACCAATTCCAACGGTCCTCTGGCTCTATTGCCCTTGGCCGAGAACGGCCTCTTGGTCATCTTTCCTTCTAAGCAAGATTCGCAGACTGGAAGTGCCTCCACTTCCAATGAACTCAGTGGTCCATCTTCAACCAGTCTTTGAATCCTTTTTAGATTAATATGACCAAGGCGTAAGTGTCAAATATACGTTTGGTTCATCTGAGAAGATCATTTTCTCTTTAGTGGTAACATGTTAGTGTTATTCAATTCATGCAGTTTAGGAGATTCAAGATTAATAACATAAAGATCATCCACCAATGTACCAAAATAGATAAAATGTCTTTTATTCTTGATAACCATAGAGTTATCAAAATAAACATAATAACCATCCATAGCCAATCTAGAAACAGAAACTAAGTTCTTTCTAATGGAAAGTACATAAAGACAATCTTTTAAAATTAAAATCCTATTATTACTGAAATGTAGATAAACGACTCCTACTGCAACTCCTGCCACTTTTGTAGCATTCCCCATATGAAGATAAATCTCTCCATCACTTAGTTTATTGGTTTCCTGGAACCCCTGCAAAGAATTGCATATATGATTAGTGGCTCCTGAGTCTACACATCAGGTCCTGGTAGATCAGACCGCTAAACATGTTTCAACTACTAGTGAATAAGATTTACCTGTGTTGTTCAGTTTGTTGAGATAGACCGGACATTGCTTCTTCCAGTGACATGATTGTCCACACTGAAAACACTTGCCTTTCGGCTTTTTCTGTGTCGGTCCTTGAATTTTATTCACAGCCTGAGTACCTACATGCTGAACCTTTCTCTTCTTCTTGGCTTTAGCCTTGGAAGTAGAACCTTTCTCAGTCATTTAAACACTAGCTGGCTTCTTGTTGAGACCCTCTACCACCTGAAGCTCTTTGAGCAGTTCTGCCAACGTGTAGTCACACTTATTCATCATGTAGTTGACATGGAACTGCTTAAAAGATTCTGGTAGAGATTGGAGTATGGTATCGACCTGGGTCTCCCCATCAATTTCAGCTCCTAGGATCTCTAGTTCATTGAGATGACCCATCATCTGTTATGCCTGTGTCATTTGGAGCCATTTCGGTTAAGCCTTGGTCACTTCTGGGTCATTCAGGGCCTTTTTGTTTTTTCGATCGGAGCCGCTAAAATTTTGGCTTTTAGCCACCTGCGGGAGTTAGAGTACTCTGATTGGAAATCTGACTGCATATTATGGGTCCTGGTACTGTTTCATACTACCCATAAAATTTTTATCAAATTCTGGTAACGTTTAGAAAAATATGCAGTTCTGAATCGTATCCAGGTTTTTGAGAGTTCCTGGTTTGGTTAGTCAAATAGTGTGAGATATTTTGGTGAATGGGGTGACCTTGGGTAACCTTACCCCCCTTTGCTTAGTGGTGAAGCAATCACTTGGTTATTTTGTTTGTTAGAGGGTGAGAATAGACTTAGGTTCACCCCCCTCTCCCAATCTTGTTCTCACCCCCCCAAGTGGAAAATATCTCTCTCTCTTCCCCTCTCACTCTCACGTGGACTTTCTTGGGGTCTCCCTTTCTCTCTTTTCACTCCCCCCATGTGTTTGTGTTAATGTCTCAAAGAGAAGAGAAGGAGAAGGTGAAGGAGGAAGAGCAAGTTTGTGTAAGTGTTGTTGTTGATCCTCCTCTCTCTAGCTCCCTTTTCATGAACTTTCCCCCCTGTTTTGCAGCCAAAGGAGGCTGAGGAGGGCTGTGGAGGTGGTGGTAGTGGTGGTGGTGGTTGAGGTGGTCGCGGGTGCATCGAGGGCCCCGAATCACCCCCTTTCATTCCCCCTCCCAAGGTGAGCTCTTCCCCTTCTTTTCTTGGTTTTTCATGGCTTAAGGGGTTGTTGGGAGGTCATGCATGCTAGATAATTGGTTTAGGGTGAGTGAGAAGTGTGGGGGAGGGGTTAAAAGGGGTTAAAAGAGGGTTGGGGAGTGTTGGGCGCGCGCAGGGGTCTGTCCGCGCGCGTGCGCGCGCGGGCGCGCGCGCAGAGGGGCGCTGGCAGGCGCAGGCGGGCGCACGCGCGCGAGTGCGCGCGGGTGCTGGCAGCGCACGCAGTGTGCGTAGGGCGTGCGAGCGGCTGGGTGCCAGTGCGCGCGCGTGCGTGCTGGGGCATGCGTGGGGCTGCCCAGGGTCTCAGGTAGGTGCTGGGGCACCCGGGCATGCGTGCGTATGCGCGTGCTCACATGCGTGCGAGGCCGTATGCGTGCATGTCTAAGTCTTTAGTAATACTAGTGATTTCTAAGTGTTAAATTGTGATGTTACTCACCAAATTTGATGCCTTACCTTGTAGATCTCGTCGGAAGGGATGCGCGAGGTCCCGTGTAATGGTGAGTGGTTCAATCCAATCCCCCCCCTCGGGATGCGCTCGACGCGCGTAGTCGCCCATCGCGCATCGATGGGGCTCCCTAACTATACTACTTGTGTAGATAAGTAGTATGGCCATGCTTAAGCTATAATATGTAGATATCTTGCATGCTAGGCTTATATACATGTATTGTATTCATGTATGAATGATTGTGTTGCATGAGCCCCTCTAGTATGGGCATGTATTGCTGTAATGTGTATGGATGTATAGAATATGGCATGCCTTAGGTAGTATTGTAATACTACTGTCACGCCCCAGGGCGGCCGTCCCCGGGGCGCGGCAATGGTATATATGATATCAGAATCTACACAGGAGGTCAATAATATATCATACACAAACAACCAGAATGACACACAGACAACAAAGAGGCTGACATGATATATACACCAAATGCGGAAGCAAAAGACTGAATCTGTAAATAAACATACTACAGACTCGATACTCAATCATCTGTCCTGTGAGAGCCAATATACACCAATACAACTGAATATATACAAACGCGTGCCAAGCACGGAAATAAAATACATACAGCCAAGAAGGGATGCTGATAACCTCTGGTACTCACGGAACGTGGCGCTGCTCCGCCACTGAAGGAATCCCTCAGAAAGCTCCAACTGTCGCTCCGGCTCCAGCTCAGGCTCAGTGGCAACTGGGGAAAACATATGCGAGGGGTGAGCCACACGCTCAGTGAACAACACAACCCATGCATCACAGACAATATTGACCACAATGCAATTATTTATCCAACCTCTAAGTGGCATAACAACATAATCCAGTGGTTCGTACATCGCCGAACCACCACACCCTCACCCTCACCCATCAATGGGTGACATAGGCTATTGGGACTGATAATCATCCAACCACAATCCAGCGGGTCGCTCATCGCCAACCCACTACACCCTCACCCTCACCCTACCACGGGTGACATAGGATTTTGGGACTGACTAGGCTGTTGGTCACCCTTGGTCCACCGATAGTCTCTCCTCCACTCCGTAGGCCGCTTGGCTTTCACCCACAACTTCAGCACACTCCGAAACCAAATCAGGAGGCGCCTACTGATGGGAACCCTTGGAAGGGACGGCCTTTCTAACGCTGGGGCAGTCTCTACACGGATCCAACGAAGGGAAACAGAACAGCCTATCCATACGCATATGATCCACTCGGATCCGCCGACTACACATCTCTACAATTCTAATGTCATGAATTCCTCAGAATTCCTCCAGGGCGCATAACCACGATGCGGGGAACATACACAATAATTAGCAAGGGTGGAATATCATTGGGGGAAAGAAACTCGGGAGGGCAGCGTGAGTTCCCGATATAGGACACCCCGACAACCAAACAAGGAACACGGAGTACCCTAACCCGGGTCTCACCGCTGTCCTCGCAAGGCCCCTCCCCTATAATATTCACTAATACGCTAATAATCATATAATTTGGTATAACATTTCTTATAATACTATTGGGACAAGAAACCTTGGGAGGGCAGCGTGAGTTCCCGATACAGGACACCCCGACAATCAAACAAGGAACACGGAGTACCCTAATCCGGGTCTCAATGTTGACCTCGCAAGGCTCCTCCCTATAATATTATCTAAGGCATGCAATTTATCATACACTAGCATTTAATTTAATAAATAAACTAGTAGGACGCATGCATAGGCCAAGGCTTCCTAGCATGAGAACAGGGGGACATGATGCATGGCTCATACACATATCCTAAGGGTGCAAGTCCCTAACATGCAAAGTCTAGGGTAGCATGCATTCTACATTTAAATCATGCTCGCATGGAATACACATTACAACAGGTTAATATAAATCCATGGTGCCCCAGGAGAGGTCGGTATATGCCCAAATGCGTATAACGCCTCACTACTGGGTTGGATTGTCCCACTCACCGGAATCCGGGTCGTCGCGCGACCGTCCGTCAAGATCTGCAAGACAGGCATTTATACGGTGAGTAAAATACATAAATACATCCAAAAATACTAAAATACTCAACACTCGGACAAACGTACATACGGCCCGTACGCACGCGTATCCGAGCATCCCGACTCACTCCCGAACCCACCGGGTAGCTGCACGCACGGCCACCCGCCCCGGGCGCACAGCCGAGCCCCGGCCCGCGCGCCAAGGCGCACTGCCGAGCCCAGCCCGCACGCCCGGACACCACCGGCGCACTGCAGCGCGCCTGCCCGCGCGCCCCGACGCACTGCCGCACGCACTCGCACGCTCGCTCGCACCCCGCGTCCAGCCCAGCGCGCCCCCGCGCGCACTGCACGCACGCCCCAGCATGCACACGCACTGGTCCCCAGCACCGCGCGCACTGGTCCCCAGCACCGCGCCCACGCGCATGCCCAGGCGCCCTGCCCAGCACCCAGGCACAGTGTCACGCCCCAGGGCGGCCAACCCAGGGACGCGGCAAGTGTATGTATCATATCAGAAGCCTACACAGGAGGTCAATAATATATATCATACTCAAACAACTAGAATGACACATATGCAACAAAAGGCTGACATGATATATACACCAAATGCGGAAGCAAAGACTGAATCTGTGAATAAACATTCTACAGACTCGATACTCAATCATCTGTCCTGTGAGAGCCAATATACACAAATACAACTGAACATATACAAACACGTGCCAAGCACGGAAATCAAATACATACAGTCAAGAAGGGATGCTGATAACCTCTGGCACTCGCGGAACGTGGCGCTGCTCCGCTACTGAAGAAATCCCTCGGAAAGCTCCAACTGCTGCTCCGGCTCCAGCTCAGGCTCAGTGACCACTGGGGAAAAACATGTGCGAGGGGTGAGCCACACGCTCAGTGAACAGCACAACCCACGCATCACAGACAATATTTACCACAATATTCCATTATTTTATCCAGCCATCAATACATAACAACAAAATCCAGTAGTTCGTACTTCGCCGAACCACCACACCCTCACCCTCACCCATCCATGGGTGACATAGGCTATTGGGACTGATAATCATCTATTCACAAATCCAGTAGGTCGCTCATCGCCAACCCACTACACCCTCACCCTCACCCATCAATGGGTGACATAGGATTTTGGGACTGACTAGGCTGTTGGTCACCCTTGGTCCACCGATAGTCTCTCCCTCCACTCCGTAGGCCGCCTGGTCTACTCCCACATTCAGCACAGTCCGAAACCAAATCAGGAGGTGCCTACTAATGGGAGCCATCTGTCAGGAAGGCCCTGTCTAACGCTGGGGGTAGCCTCTACCGAATCCAACGCAGGGAACAGAACAGCCTATCCATACGCATATGATCCACTCGGATCCGCCGACTACATATCATTACAACTCAAATGTCATGAATTCCTCTGAATTCAACCAGGTGCATCATCAAGATGCGGGAACATGTACAAAAATCAGCGAGGCTGGAATATCATTGGGGGAAAGAAACTCGGAAGGGCGGCGTGAGTTCCCGTTATAGGATACCCCGACAACCAAACAAGGAACACGGAGTACCCTAACCCGGGTCTCACCGCTGTCCTTGCAAGGCCCCTCCCCTATAATATCTACCAACTATGCTAATAATTATACCAATCATACAATCATTACATATAATATTATTGGGACTAGAACCTTGGGAGGGCAGCCCGAGGTCCCGATACAGGACATCCCGACAACCAAACAAGGAACACGGAGTACCCTAACACGGGTCTCAGCGTTGACCTCGCAAGGCTCCTCCCTATAATATTATCCTAAGGCATGCGATCTAACAGATACCAGCATTTAATTTTAATAAATAAACTAGTAGGACGCATGCATAGGCCGGGGTTTCCTAGCATGAAAATCAGGGGACATGCTGCATGGCTCATACGCATATCCTATGGGTGCAAGTCCCTAACATAAAAGCCTAGGGTAACATGCATTTCTACATATTCATCAGGCTCACATGCAATACATATTATTACAGGTTAATATAATCCACGGTGCCCCAGGAGAGGTCGGTATACGCCCAAGTGCGTATAACACCTCTCTACTGGGTTGGATTGTCCCACTCACCAGTATCTGGGTCGTCGCGCGACCGCCCGTCGAGATCTGCAAGACAGGTATTATTTGGTAAGTATAAATCCACAAATATTATTAAATACTCAAATAAATACCCAAAACCCACAACAAACACCTAACACTCGGGCAAACGTGCACGCGACCCGCACGCACGTTAGCCCGAGCACTCCGGCAACTACCCGCGCGGCCGGCAACCACCCGCACGGCCACCCGACCGCTCGGGTGCACCGCCGCGCCTCCGCCCGCGCACACCACGCACTGCCCGGGGCTCCGCGCGTCCACCGAGCCCAGCCGCGGCAAGCCCGCACGTGCCCCGCACGCCGTGCGCTGGCCCGCGAGCACCCCGCACGCCCCCGCGCGCGGCGCCTTGCCCCCGCGCACACCATCCCTGCCTTGCCGCGCCCGCGCACGCCTCGCGCGCGCCTCCTCGCCCCGCGCGCACCCCGCGCGCACCTCCGCCGCTCCGCCGCACCTCGCGCGCACCTCGCACGCACCTCCGCCACCCTGCCGCACCTCGCGCGCACCTCGCACGCACCTCCGCCACCCTGCCGCACCTCGCGCGCACCTCCGAGCGCACGCCCGCGCGCGCACGCTCGCGCGCACGCACGCGCGCACGCCCTGCCGGCCCCCTGCGCTCGCTGCCAGCACTGCCAGCCCGTCCCGCGCGCCCAGCACGACCAGCACCTCGCACCAGACCCGCGCACGCCCGCACGCGCCCAGCCCGAGCGCTGCCTGGGCCGCTGCCGCTGCTGCCTGCTGCCCGGGACAGCCCAGCCACTGCTCGAGCGCCACCACCGCCCCTCCCACGACCTCCGACCACCTCCGACCACCTCCAACCACCCTCCGACGACCCCCACTGCCGCTGACCACCCCCAAACACAAAACCCCCCCCTAGCAATCATCTAAGCAAGAAAAAAGAGGAAAAGAAGCTTACTGAGGGGGAGGAAGGGGTGACCGGGTGCTCTCCGCGCGCCGAAACCTTTCCCAAAGGCCTTCTCACGCCCCGATCTATCACGGCCCTCGATTTGGCTCGAAACAGAGGAGAGAGAGGGGAGGTCGGGGAGGCTAGGATCGTCGGAATTCGGATTTGAAGACACCGGAGCATAGATCGGGACCCGATCTACACTTCCCGTGCTTTAGGTTTTCGATTTTGAGGGGTGGAGGGGGCTCAAACGGAAGAAAAACGGAGGAGAGGAGAGAGAGGGATCAAGTCGGGAAGATGATGAATAGTGCTACTCGATTTTAAATTCCTTTTAAGTAGAGCGCGACTTAAAAACCCGGATACGCCCCGGAACTGCGAAATTTTTGCAAACGATGCCGGAATTCGATGAAATTTTCGTGGGAGGTCTAAAATGGCGCCAGGACACCAAATATGCAGTTAGATTTTTAATCGGAGTCCTCTAGCTCAGACGATAGCTAACAGTCTGAAATTATGCGGTTCCGATCGAAAAACCCTAAAAATTTTAAAAACTGCCAGGACGCTCCAACGGTTACCAGCAGGTTAAAAGTGACACAAATATAACACACAGTGCCCAGGCGCCCTGCCCGCGTGCGCGCATGCTCGCGCGCACCTGCGCGCACTCCCGCGCACACCCCCGCTCGCGCCAGCACCCGCGCGACCACTGCGCGCGCACCCGCGCACGGGCGCGCGACTGCGCGCCCGACTGCGCCCGCCAGCGCCCAGCGCCCAGCACCCGCGCCCAGGGCCTAGCGCCTAGCGCCCAGCGCCCGCGCCCAGCGCCACCCGCGCGCACGCCCGCGCGCACGCGCGCTGCGCTCTGCCAGCTGCTGCGCCTGTGCTGCCTGTGCTGCTGCCTGCCCGAGACAGCAACCCCCATGCCCGAGCACCTCCACCACCACTCCTCCGGCCACCAATGGCCTCCGACCACCACCCCACAGCCCTCCGACGGCCACCCACCGCCGCCGACCACCACCCAACCTCATTTCCACCCTCCTAACATACATCTAAGCATAAAAAGAGAAGAAAGAGGGCTTACCAAGGGGAGGAAGGGAAGTCCGGTTGCTCTCCGCGCACCGAAACCTCTCCCAAAAGGCTTCCAACGCCCGGATCTACTCCCACCTCCGAAATGGTCCAAATCAGGGAAGAAGAGAGGGGGGATGGAGGGGCAAAACTCGCCGGAATCGGGATTTGAAAGCACCGGGGTGTAGATCGGGACCCGATCTACACTTCCTATGCTTTAGGTTTTTAGGTTGAGCCTAAGGGGCTCAAACAAGAAAAATGGAGAAGGGAGAGAGAGAGCTCAAGGAGGGATGATGAATAGTGCCAACAAGATTTTAGATCTCACTTATATAGCGAGTCACTTAAAATACCCGGATACGCCCCGAAACTGTGAAATTTCGGAAACGTTACCGGAATTCGATGAAATTTTCGTGAGAGGCCTAAAATGGCACCAGGACACCAAATATGCAGTTAGATTTCCAATCGGAGTCCTCTAACTCAGGACGATAGCTAACAGTCCAAAAATTAGCGGTTCCGATCGAAAACCGAAAAAAAAAATGAAAAACTGCCAGAACGCTCCAACGGTTACCAGCAGGCTAAAAGTGACACATATATAACATTCTTCCCCCCTTAGGAAATTTTGTCCTCAAAATATGCAAAAACATCTAGGAGGGGAAAAGATGCGGATACGCGTCACACCTGGCATCCTTGAGCTCCCAAGTGTCCTCGACACCGGAACGGTGCTGCCATCGCACCTCGACCAACTGGACGGTCTTGGTGCAGAGCCTCCTCACGCGGCGGTCCATGATCACAATCGACTGCTCCACGAATGACTGTCCGGCTCAGAGACGAGCGGCTCGAACGGGATGACGTGAGCAGGATCACGGACACACCTTTACCCAACTGCGAACCCACCACTCCAAGACGGAGAGGTAAGAATTGGCGCTGAGGTGAGCCTCCGATAAAACTCCAGGAAGCTCTCCTCGCAAGAAGGGGACCACTCGAACCGGACATCCTTCCGAGTAAGGCGGTTAAGAGGAACAGCTATCTTCGAGAGTCCCTCGTCAAGCTTCCTACAATAACCTGCTAAACTCGGGAAGCTCCGAATCCCTGCGGGGTTCGACGGTCGGCGCCAATTTGACGCGACGAGCGTCTTGCCCGGGTCCACAGATATGCCTTCACCAGAAATCACCCAGCCCAAAAGGCCTTAACCTCTAACCAAAACTCGCACTCGATCTTTCATCCATCTGATGCTTCCATGGTATCCCTTGCCTGGGAAAAGAAACCTCGGGAGGGCACCATGAAATCCCGATATAGGATACCCCGACAACCAAACAAGGAACACGAAGTACCCTAGCCCGGGTTTCAACGCCGACCTCACAAGGCCCCTTAATCCAGAAAGGAACACTAGAAGAAGACATCATTTTAAAGAACACTACTAACCCCTCCGGATCATCTACCTCTAGATGATCACCTAACGATGTCCTTCAACATCTACTACAAGACCGGACCCAACATCATTGGGAACGGTCCAACAGAAACTGGGTCACGAGCGACCCGTCTTCGCCTCATCCACACCCTCACTCCCGAAAGGAGACATTTTGGGACTTTGGGAGAGACTTAGACTGCTCTCTACCCCTGGTCCACCGGTAGCCTCTCCCCGCTCCGTAGCTCGCCTGGTCCTCTGACCGGGAGCCTGTCTAACGCCGGGGCTGTACTACGCGGATCCAACGAAGGGGAGAGCGATTCCACGCTCGCGGCACCATTCAATAATCTCTTCCCGGGTAGCCCCTACCTGGTATACTCCCAAATTCAGTACCCCTCCGACTGCATCGGTGGTACCTACTGATGGGAACTCTCTACCAGGACGGCTACAACCCGGCTTCCTTAACTCAATCAATCGCTCTTGACACTCGCTCACCAAATACCACACACACTTGCATAACAGCAACCAAACACACACCCACAATTATATCCTATTACTGGAGAGTTGAGAACACAAGATAATACCTCGAACCATGATACCCGAAGACTGCGCCTCCTCGGCCGTAAGCGCTGCAACTCTGCCCTGGACCAACCGCGGCTGAGGAGCAGGAGCACGCCTCGCCGGCTGCTCTGGCTGCCTCCTCTGGTCAACTCGACCTCCCTGTGGCTGCTGCTGACGCTGAGGCTGCTGCTGCTGCTGGCGCGGAAGCTGCTGCTGTAAGAACTGCGGCTGCTGAGGTAGCACTCGGGGTCGGCCAGCATCAGGGCAATTGTATCTGATATGCCCGATGCGCTGACAATGGAAGCAGCGCCGCTTCTCCGGCTGCATGGACTGGATGGGCACTGCTGCAATGGGTGCTGGATCCCAATCTGCTGGAGGAGAGGCAGCCGCTGACTGATCGAAGCGGGGCCTCTTCTTCTTGCGCTGCCCCTGGTCCCGACTCCCGGAAGGACCCTGATCTGCAGAAGGGGTCGGAACCCCCACGATGATCCCGAGATCTCGCTCGACCGTCTTCGCCCGAGACACCAAGTCCGAGAACCTCGAGAATGCCTGGGAGGTGACGTGCACCCGGATAGCGCTGCTGAGACCCAGCTCGAATCGACGGCACCTCGTCTCCTCGTCCATCACCAAGGCCGGAGCAAATCTGGAGAGCCTCGTGAAGCGCGTAGAGTAGTCAGCAACCGACATGGAGCCCTGCGTCAATTGCTCGAACTCCCGCATCACGATCTGGCGCGTCGAGAACGGGAAGTACTCCTCCAAGAAATACCTCCGGAATCCTGCCCAAGAAAGCTGCTCCACTCCCTCTGGGATGTCCACCACTCGGGTAGCCCACCAGTCGGCGGCGTTACCCTTCAGCATAAAGGTGGCCAGGGGGACTCGCTGGCGATCAGTGCAAAGCATGGCCGCGAAGATCGTATCCACCTCCCTCAACCAACGCTCTGGCGCAAGAGGATCTGCCGACTGACCATGGAACTCGGGAGGGTGGAGCTTCAGAAAGGCGCTGAGGCCGCTCTGCTGCACTCGCGCCGCCGCCTCTAGCTCCTCCTCCCTCTGCAGGGGACCCCGAACTCCTACCGCCGGAATCGCCACTGGAACTGGGGGTACTTCGGGTACCACAGGCGGATCTGCCACCAAGGGGACCTGCGGAACTGCCTCGCGAGTCGCCCTCAGCTCCTGAATCTCTCTAGCCTGCTCTGCCAATGCTCTGGTATGGGTCTCCACCAAATCAGCCAACCGAGCGAAAGCACGCTCCCAAGCAGGAGGCTCCTGCGTCAAGGGCTCTCCGGTAGCATCCTCGTCTCTGGTAGGTCCGGAAACCTCCAAAGACCGAGAGGGACCTCGTCCGCGCCGTCCTCTGCGAGGAGGCATATCAGCACCCTAAGAAAACCAGACACTAGGATCAGAATACTCATATAGAAATCCTAGGACTCATCTCTACGAAAGGAAGACTATTGGCTCTGACAGGACCAGGCTCTGATACCAACTTTTGTCACGCCCCAGGGCGGCCGTCCCCGGGACGCGGCAAGTGTATATAAAATATCAGAATCTACACAGGAGGTCAATAATATATCATACACAAACCAGAATGACACACAGACAACAAAGAGGCTGACATGATATATACACCAAATGCGGAAGCAAAAGACTGAATCTGTAAATAAACATACTACAGACTCGATACTCAATCATCTGTCCTGTGAGAGCCAATATACACCAATACAACTGAATATACACAGACGCGTGCCAAGCACGGAAATAAAATACATACAGTCAAGAAGGGATGCTGATAACCTCTGGTACTCGCGGAACGTGGCGCTGCTCCGCTACTGAAGGAATCCCTCGGAAAGCTCCAACTGCTGCTCCGGCTCCAGCTCAGGCTCAGTGGCAACTGGGGAAAAATATGCGAGGGGTGAGCCACACGCTCAGTGAACGGCACAACCCATGCATCACAGACAATATTGACCACAATGCAATTATTTATCCAACCTCTAAGTGGCATAACAACATAATCCAGTGGTTCGTACATCGCCGAACCACCACACCCTCACCCTCACCCATCAATGGGTGACATAGGCTATTGGGACTGATAATCATCCAACCACAATCCAGCGGGTCGCTCATCGCCAACCCACTACACCCTCACCCTCACCCTACCACGGGTGACATAGGATTTTGGGACTGACTAGGCTGTTGGTCACCCTTGGTCCACCGATAGTCTCTCCTCCACTCCGTAGGCCGCTTGGCTTTCACCCACAACTTCAGCACAGTCCGAAACCAAATCAGGAGGCGCCTACTGATGGGAACCCTTGGAAGGGACGGCCTTTCTAACGCTGGGGCAGTCTCTACCGGATCCAACGAAGGGAAACAGAACAGCCTATCCATACGCATATGATCCACTCGGATCCGCCGACAACACATCTCTACAACTCTAATGTCCTGAATTCCTCAGAATTCCTCCAAGGCGCATAACCAAGATGCGGGGAACATACACAATAATTAGCAAGGGTGGAATATCATTGGGGGAAAGAAACTTGGGAGGGCAGCGTGAGTTCCCGATATAGGACACCCCGACAACCAAACAAGGAACACGGAGTACCCTACCCTGGGTCTCACCGCTGTCCCCGCGAGGCCCCTCCCCTATAATATTCACTAATATGCTAATAATCATATAATTTGGTATAACATTTATTATAATACTATTGGGACAAGAAACCTTGGGAGGGCAGCGTGAGTTCCCGATACAGGACACCCCGACAACCAAACAAGGAACACGGAGTACCCTAACCCGGGTCTCAGTGTTGACCTCGCAAGGCTCCTCCCTATAATATCATCTAAGGCATGCATTTAACACACACTAGCATTTAATTTAATAAATAAACTAGTAGGACACATGCATAGGCCAAGGCTTCCTAGCATGAGAACAGGGGGACATGATGCATGGCTCATACACATATCCTAAGGGTGCAAGTCCCTAACATGCAAAGTCTAGGGTAGCATGCATTCTACATTTAAATCATGCTCGCATGGAATACACATTATAACAGGTTAATATAAATCCATGGTGCCCCAGGAGAGGTCGGTATACGCCCAAATGCGTATAACGCCTCTCTACTGGGTTGGATTGTCCCACTCACCGGAATCCGGGTCGTCGCGCGACCGTCCGTCAAGATCTGCAAGACAGGCATTTATACGGTGAGTAAAATACATAAATACATCAAAATACTCTAAAATACTCAACACTCGGACAAACGTACATACGGCCCGTACGCACGCGTATCCGAGCATCCCGACTCACTCCCGAACCCACCGGGCAACCGCACGCACGGCCACCCGCCTCGGGCGCACAGCCGAGCCCCGGCCCGCGCGCCAAGGCGCACTGCCGAGCCCAGCCCGCACACCCGGACACCACCGGCGCACTGTCGCGCGCCTGCCCGCGCGCCCCGACGCACTGCCGCACGCACGCGCATGCTCACGCGCGCCCGCGCACACCGCGCGTCCAGCCCAGCGTGCTCTCGCGCGCACTGCACGCACGCCCCAGCACGCGCACGCACTGGTCCCCAGCACCGCGCCCAGGCGCATGCCCAGGCGCCCTGCCCAGCACCCAGGCACAGTGCCCAGGCACCCTGCCCGCGCGCGCGCACGCTCGCGCGCACTCCCGCGCACACCCCCGCTCGCGCCAGCACCCTCGCGCACCCGCGCGACCACTCCCCACGCACCCGCGCACCCGCGCGCGACTGCGCCCGCCAGCGCCCAGCACCCGCGCCCAGCGCCCACTGCCCGCGCCCAGCGCCACCCGCGCCCACGCGCGCGCGCCCCTGCCTGCTGCTGCGCCTGTGCTGCCTGTGTTGCTGCCAGTGCTGCTGCCTGCCCGAGACAACAACCCCCATGCCCGAGCACCTCCACCACCACTCCTCCGGCCACTAATGGCCTCCGACCACCACCCCACAGCCCTCCGACGGCCACCCATCGCCGCCGACCACCACCCAACCTCATTTCCACCCTCCTAACATACATCTAAGCATAAAAAGAGAAGAAAGAGGGCTTACCAAGGGGAGGAAGGGAAGTCCGGTTGCTCTCCGCGCACCGAAACCTCTCCCAAAAGGCTTCCAATGCCCGGATCTACTCCCACCTCCGAAATGGTCCAAATCAGGGAAGAAGAGAGGGGAGATGGTGGGGCAAAACTCGCCGGAATTCGAATTTGAAAGCACCGGGGTGTAGATCGGGACCCGATCTACACTTTCTATGCTTTAGGTTTTTCGTTTCAAGCCCTCCAAGGGGCTCAAAATCAAGAAAAATGGAGAAGGGGAGAGAGAGAGAGCTCAAGGAGGAAGATGATGAATAGTGACAATCTAATTTTAGATCTCACTTATATAGCAAGTCACTTAAAAACCCGGATACGCCCCGAAACTGTGAAATTTTGGAAACGTTACCGGAATTCGATGAAATTTTTGTGAGAGGCCTAAAATGGCACCAGGACACCAAATATGCAGTTAGATTTCCAATCGGAGTCCTCTAACTCAGGACGATAGCTAACAGTCCAAAAATTAGCGGTTCCGATCAAAAACCAAAAAAAAAAAAACGAAAAACTGCGAGAACGCTCCAACGGTTACCAGCAGGTTAAAAGTGACACATATATAACAAATACTACTCCCACCATATTAATTGGAATATCGAACATGAATAAGTCTGGGTTAATAACGGGCACCTGCCTAATATTCCCTTGTGATAAGACTCGAGGGCGTGGTGTAGTTGTTGCGCCCATGCTAATGGGGCAAAGCTATGACCAGCTTCATGAGATGATGATCTCCCCCGCCCTCTCCCTCTGAACGAACTGAGTAAGTAGATGCGATTTCCTACTCGACTCAGGTTCGTTTGGAATATTGGCATGCACCTGTTAGTGCGCGAGATCGCGCTTGACCCTTTCTTTTAAGTTGGCGATATCCAACGGATGTTAGAGTATATTTTGTATGTTTATGTGATTAATGACAATGTATGCATGTTGTATGAATTATTATGATGTAAATCCATGTTAGGGAGTGTCCCTATAATTATTAGATGATTGTGCATATGGTTCATGCACATAGTTGATATAAAATTCTCCTCGATATATTTATATGCGCATGTTAAAAGCTGATTAGGCCTATCTGGAATAGGCGTGGGTATGACCCGCTATCGGGTTGTACCTTATTAGTTAGAGCGCTAGCGATGTAATCGCCCCGTGCATCCGAGCGATGTACTCGTTTGGAATTCAGGAGAATTCATCATCTTATCGGATTGTTAAGCCGGTAGTTGGGGTGTGACACCCCCTTGTGTCCAAGCGACGCAACGGTGTGGGAGTACAGTAGTATTCGATATCTCGATAAGTGATTATCGAGAGTAGTTGTTTCTCCATTGGGTTCGCTTTGCGAACATGGAATGTTTACTCCCAATGTCGTCCGTGTTGAAGAGGGTCGGGTTGTAGCTGTCCTGACAGAGGGCTCCCATCCGTAGGTACCACCGATGCGTTCGGGAGCGTACTGATCGTGGGAGTGTACCAGGTAGAGGCTACCCGGGAGAGGGCTAACGAATGATATTGCGAGCGTGGAATCGTTCTCCCCTTCGTTGGATCCGATGTAGGAACTCCTCGGCGTTGGAAAAGCTGTCCTGACAGAGGGCTCCCATCCGTAGGTACCACCGATGCGTTCGAAAGCGTACTGATCGTGGGAGTATACCAGGTAGAGGCTACGTGGGGAAAGGGCTACCGGTGGACCAAGGGTGTAGAGCAGTCTAAGTCTCTTCCAAAAGTCCCAAGAGTCTCCCTTCGAGAGTGAGGGTGAGGATGAGGTGAAGACACGTCGCCTCGTGACCCATTCGTTGTTCGTCCGTTCCCATAGTTGTTGGGTCCGGTCTCGTATCGATGTTCAAAGACATCGTTGGGCAGTTATCTCGATGTAGATGATCCAGTAGTGTTGCGTAGACCAGTAATCCCGGGTCTCCTCGACCAACGGTATGGTCTCTCCCCAAAAGTCCCAAGAGTCTCCCTCCGGGAGTGAGGGTGAGGGTGAGGTTGGTGATCCAGTAGTGTTGTGTGGACCAGTAATCCGGGTCTCCTCGACCAACGGTATGGTCTCTCCCCAAAAGTCCCAAGAGTCTCCCTCCGGGGGTGAGGGTGAGGGTGAGGGTGAGGTTGGTCGCGCCGCCGCGTGACCCTGTTATCCATGGGTTTCCACCCATGTTTACCTTGAAAGGGAATTGTTTATGTATTGAACTGTTGTATGGTGATTGGTTTCCAGCCACTCACTGAGCTTGTAGCTCACCCCTCGCATACTGTTTCTTTTCAGGGGCAGTGTTGGGCGTGGAGCTGGAGCTTTCCTGTGGCGTGGTCTTATGGGCATGGAGCGTTCTTCCGGCGGGTGGCGAGTGCGAGGCTGTCAGCAGTCCTAGAGTCATTGTATGTATTGTAAATCGTGCATGTGGCACAGGTTGTATTTTCTTTGGTCTAGACTTGGCTCTCACAGGACAGTGATTGTGTATTCGAGTCTGTAATAATGTTTTTGGTTTACAGACATTGTTTATATATTATGCTTTCGCTTTTCAGTCAGTTATCATTATCCTTGCTTTGCCACCTTGCGTGTTGTTGTTGGAGTCTTTATTGACCTCAGATATTGATAGCTGATATTTTATTATTGCCACGTCTCAGGGACGGCCGCCCTGGGGCGTGACATCATGTTTAGAACATGATCCCTTACTGGTGTCCCCTCTCCCATACTAGTATTCATCAGTTCTTTCATGGCCACTTGCCTAGCGGCACGACTCTTGTCACCAAACATTTCCTTAAGGCTGACCATCATGTCGTAGGCAGTGGTCATGGACTGAGGCTGATGACTTAGAACATTTGACATGGATGCCAGAATGTAACACCTAGCCATCTCATCAGCCCTCAGCCATTTCTGATAAGTCTGGGTTTCCTCTTTGGTTGCCCCCTCACCAGGTCTTGGAGGACATACTTCAGTGAGTACAAACTTGTACTATGAGGAAGTCAACACAATATCCAGGTTTCTTTTCCAATCAATTTACATTCTTTGAGAATAACAGCAAGTGAATTAAAAGCAGCCATTTTGAATCATAAGAATCAAACATAATATAAAAAAAACAATCATGATATGGTAAATAAAAACTTCGAATTCAATTTAAAGATGGGTCCCTCTACCATATTAAAAGAATTCGTCAATAGCCTGATCTCTTATTGAATAGCATGCCTCAATAGTAAGGATGTATACCACTCAAACTTAGACCAGATAGGCCAATTCCTATGAATTTACTATCTAGGCATCCTCTTATACCAAGTGAAATTAAATAGTTGACATTCTTCGTTCCTATAAATAATAGCAGTGACTCCGATGGGGAGGATACTATTACTTATAGTTAACTGTAAACCACCAACCAACTTCGGATCAATTGTTCGTAGTGTACTCCTCCGATGGGGAGATAGTGCACACTAACAATTACCCAAATTTATTCCTAAAGATAACTTGTACTGATAATGTCTACAATTTAACTCATCCGATAGGGAGGATGGCCTATAGCCAACACGCAAGATAAATTGTATTACCTACAAGTTGGTGGTGGAGACCGTGGGAATTATTTAATAATGTCCCGCTCCCACTTAATATTTTAAAGCTTTTTGAGGGTTATAAACACATTCATTGTTTGCCATAAAAATGTTATCCATGTTTGGCCAATATCCATGTTGTCCATATAATGTGGGTCCGTTATACCAATTAACATCCACACAATATAACAATCATGAGTATAATCACATGCATAAAAACATACAGCAAATAAAAAAAATTAAAATTCCGGCTATTATGGTTGAACAACAACTATGAAGCGCTACGATTGGAATTCTAATGTGAGCAGGGGGGTCCAGGGGGGGCTCGCATTTAGGGACGAGCCCCCCCCTGGTGGGGTCTGGGGCAGCACCCCAGAGACCAGATTTCATGACCGATTTGCTTTGCTGAAAACGCATCTTCTCCTTATCCGGCAGGATTTATAACCGTTCGGATCAGAGAATCGATTATCCCGTTTTGATCGCAAATCCTCCTTGTGATGATCTGGTATCATCTGGTTCCGTTCACGATCCTCCTAGTGCCGATCTGGTACCACGTCAGAGCCGATCCCTCGAATCCCCTTCAAAACTCTCTTGTGCATATCGAAAAGAAAAATACAATAATACTCCCACTCGCGGAGTTTACAATATCATTTAATTTTTTATCATACAACATAACCACGCACAACCTGCATGGCATCCATCCACATAAAAACAAGACGATAAACAAAACAACAACCATAATAGCCAGATTAAGATCGCTACAAAATAAAATTAGCACAGATCTGCAATCTAGACTATTCACATGGTATATAGATCTAATCGTTTATCATGTGGACGGACAACATGGTTGTATTCGATCTATACGCAGTATCAACGAGATGGCTCTAATACCAATTGTTGTGAAACATTAAATCCTGACTGCCAAGATCCAATGATTGAGATATAGATCGGATAACAAAACTTATTAAATATTTTCATGCAAACCCTACGAGGCGGAATTAGGGTTTACCTTTAGAACTCATATCAAAGTTCTGCCGAAAAGGAAGATTGGATCTAAAAGACGATGACGAATCGCTCGATCAAAAGCTTCAGATCTTCTGTCGTATGTCCTTTCTATGTTGTAGATTCACGGCGGAATGTGGTCTCCTTCTTGCTTCAAACGACAGCCGCGAATCCCTTCGCTCTCTTTCTCTCCTTTCCTCACCTTTTCTGGATCCGGAGATCCTAAAGAGTTTCTAGGGTTAGGGTTTTGATTTCGGCGGAAATCATATATCTTGAGAGAGAGAGAAAGCCATATATTTATAGGTGTTATGCCTGTGTCATTTGGACCCTTTTTTTTTTTTTTTTTTGGGAGTCGCTAAAATTTTGGGTTTTAGCCACCTACAGGAGTCAGAGAGCTCTGATTGAAAATTTGGCTACATAATTTTTCTCCTAGAAGTTATGCATTTCCGAATTGGTATTGGGATTTAATTTTGTTAAAATCCAAGATGAAGAGGTTTAAATATGATTTTATCATGAGATGCTCAGTTTTGAGTTAGCTTTTGTACAAAAGTGGAATTAGATCAACTGGATTCATGTAGTAAAAGTTATGGGTATTTTTCCAAGTATACCCCGGGGATGAAAAATTCTGGCAGCAGCCCTGTTCAATGTTTAGCTCACATTTCGGAATAGCTGGAGGGATTATTTGATCTTGGCATAAACATGAAAGTTGTAGATAATCTTCTTGGCTTTCCAGTGGACTTTGAATTGTGCAATTCGGAGCTATATTGAGGAAGTTATGGCTGTTCGAGTGAAGCCTGTCCAGAGATTTCTGGTCAGGGACGATTTGGTCATTTAAATCCCTCTTTTGGCTATTTAATCCCCGATTGTCTCTCTCGCCTAACACTCTCGACCAACCCTTCCGTCTATGAAAAATGAAGAAGATAAAGTGGAGGTGGTGTTGAAGTCCCCTCTTCGGATGTCTTGGTATGTTTGTTGTTTGAAGGGAGGTTCGGGGCGTCGATGGTGATAAAGGTGGAGCGGTGGCGTGTGGGCGTGCCGGAGCCGCGTATGGACCTCCCGCTCTCCGTGTCGGATTCAGCCACGTCTTTTGCAGCTGATGGGGAGGAGTGGAAGCTCCCTTGCTTTGTGTTGTTGTTGTGCATGCATGGAATTGAAGAGGATGAGGGAGAGAAGCCCATGTTCATGTGTTATGTGTTGTGTATGTGTGTACGCCACCCGTTTGTGAGTATGTGTGAGTGAACCTTGTATGCCTTTTCTTCTCTTCTTTCAAATGAGGTTCCTCATGCATCACTTGAACTTGTGTTTATAGGCTAAAAGGGGCGTAGGGTTGGCACATCGGGTGCTCGAGTGCATGCTTAGCATTCCCGCATGTGTGCGGAGCGCGTGGGAAGCGTGCACGGAGTGCTCGAGGGCGTGCTTGGCGTTGTCCGATGCATGCGGAGTGCGTGGGCAGCGTGCACGAGGTGCTCGAGGACGTGCTTGGCGTTGTCCGATGCATGCGGAGTGCGTGGGCAGCGTGCACGAGGTGCTCGAGGGCGTGCTTGGCGTTGTCCGATGCGTGCGGAGTGCGTGGGCAGCGTGCACAGAGTGCTCAAGGGCGTGCTAGGCATTCACCGATGCGTGCGGAGTGCATGGGCCGCGTGCACGCGGTGCTCGGGGGCGTGCTTGCAGTATTCGGACCCGTTCGGGGTGTGTTTCGGGGTATCGAGCACCTTGTTATAGCCCAACCCAAACCATTGGTCAATTTCGGGATTGGATGATTCTTGGCGGATTGGTATCATGCTTCGGATTCAATTGTTTTCGCCCTCTTGCGTTTCGCGAGCTGTGCGCTCGTTAGGTGAGTGGTTCGGTCCAATCCCCCCCTCTCGGGATGCGCTCGACGCGCGTAGTCGCGCGTCGCGCATCTATGGGGTCCCCTAGCTATACTACTTGTGTAGATAAGTAGTATGGCCATGCTTAAGCTATAATATGTAGATATCTTGCATGCTAGGCTTATATACATGTATTGTATTCATGTATGAATGATTGTGTTGCATGAGCCCCTCTAGTATGGGCATGTATTTTTGATAATGTGTATGGATGTATAGAATATGGCATGCCTTAGGTAGTATTGTAATACTACTCCCACCATATTAATTGGAATATCCAGCATGAATAAGTCTGGGTTAATAACGGGCACCTGCCTAATATTCCCTTGCGATAAGACTCGAGGGCGTGGTGTAGTTGTTGCGCCCATGCTAATGGGGCAAAGCTATGACCAGCTTCATGAGATGATGATCTCTCTCGCCCTCTCCCTCTGAACGAATTGAGTAAGTAGATGCGATTTCCTACTTGTTATATATGTGTCACTTTTAACCTTTTGGTAACCGTTGGACCATTCTGGCAGTTTTTCATTTTTTTTCGTTTTTCGGTCGGAACCGCTAAAATTTCAGGCTGTTAGCTATCGCTCTGAGATTGAGGGCTCCGATTGAAAATGTAACTGCATATTATGTGTCCTGGTGCCATTCCAAGCCGCTCACGAAAATTTCGTCGAATTCTGGTACGTTTCAGAATTTCACAGTTCCGGGGCGTATCCAGGTTTTGACCGAGCGAGAAGTCATTGGGAGAGTTGACTCGGTCAAAGTGGGCCCATGACTTGGTCAACCCTTTTTGTTTTTATTTGTGGTTGGGTTGACCCAAGTCAAAACCCACTTAAGTTCACCTAATCCTCCCCTAAACCTAGGTTAACACTAACTTAAGTGTGTTGACTTATTTAAGTGAGCTAAAAAAGTTGCCTAGCACTATTCATCATCTTCCCAAAAGCTTTTTCTCTCTCCCCCTCTCTCTTTTTCTTAGATTTGAGCCACCTAGAGTGCTTGGACCTTAAAACCCAAAGCATAGAAAGGTTAGATCCGGTCCCGATCTATCTACCGGTAGTTTCGGATTCGAATTCCGAGGTGTTTGACCCCCTCGTACCCCCTCTCTTTTCTCCTCAGATTTGTAGCCCTTCTTTGGCTAGGAGGAGATCTTGGTGGTGGAAGACTTTGGGGAGGCATTTCGGTGCAAGAGGAGCTTCTGGTTCCCTTCCTTTCCTCTCCTTCCTTTGGGTAAGCACTCTTTCCTTCTTTTTCATGTTTAGATGCTTGTTAGGAGGGTGGGTTTGGGTGTTGGTGGCTGTGGGGGGTGATTGGTGGCTGTTGAAGGCCATTGGTGGCCGGCTAGAGGAGGTAGGGTGGCTCGGGCAGGGGGTTGGCTGCCTCGGGCAGGGTGGCTGGTGGTCTCGGGCAGGTTGGCAGCACAGGCAACAGGCAGCGCAGCAGGCGGAGCAGGTGGCAGGGCGTGCGCGGGCGTGCGCTCGGGTGCTGGGCGATGGTCGCAGGCAGGCAGGGCTCGGGTAGGCTGTCGGGCGCAGGCAGGGCAGCGTGGGCGTGCGCGAGGGCGTGCGCGCGGGTGGAGCTCGGTTCGGGCGCATGCGGGCAGCGGCGCGCGCAGGCAGGCAGGCGCAGGCGGTCAGGCGTAGGCGGGCAGGCGCAGGCGGGCGAGCTGCGGGCAGGCGCGCTAGGCGCGTGCTGACGGGCTCGCTGGGCGCTGTCGGGCGTGCTGAGCGCAGTGCGCGGCGTGCGCGCGGAGCGCTGCGTAGGGGCGCGTGGACGAGCAGGTGGTGTGCGGGTGCTGCGCAGGAGGCGTAGTGCGCGCAGGGCGGAGTGCGCGCGGGGCGGGGCGCTGGACGCGGGGCGTGCGGTGTGCGCGCGAGCTGCTGCGCTGGAGCGCAGTGGGCGCGCGGTGCACCCGGGAGGCTCGACAGCGTGTCCAGGCGGGCGGGCAGGGGCCCGGCGGTGCGCCTGGGTGCGCGAGCTGTGGCGCGGTGGTGCATCCGGGGGCGGGTGGCCGTGCGGATGGTTGCCGGGGTTCGGGAGTGAGTCGGAGTGCTCGGGCTCGCGTGCGTACAGGCCGTATGTACGCTTGTCCGAGTGTTGGGTATTTTTAGAGTATTTTTGTGTATTTTGGGGGTATTCTTGTGGATTTTACTCACCTAGTTGGTTACCCTGTCTTGCAGATCTTGACAGACGGTCGTGCGACGACCCGGATTCCTGTGAGTGGGACAATCCAACCCAGTAGAGAGGTGTTATACGCACTTGGGCGTGTACCGTCCTCCCCTGGGGCACCATGGATTTATATTAACTGTTGTAATGTGTAATCCATGTGATCATGATTAAAATGTAGTATGCATGCTACCCTAGACTTGTATGTTAGGGACTTGCACCCTTAGGATATGTGTAAGAGCCATGCACCCTGTTCCCATGCTAAGAAGCCTCGGCCTATGCATGCGTCCTATTAGTTTGATTATTAAATTAAATGTTTGCATGCCTTAGATAATATTATAGGGAGGGGCCTTGCGAGGTCAACATTGAGACCCGTGCTAGGGTACTCCGTGTTCCTTGTTTGGTTGTCGGGATGTCCTATATCGGGACCTCACGCTGCCCTCCCAAGGTTTCTTTCCCAATAATATTATACCCTTGTCATTATAATTATTATGCATGTTCCCCGCATCCTGGTTATGCGCCCTGGAGGAATTCTAAGGAATTCATGACATTAGAGTTGTTGAGATGTGTTTGTCAGCGGATCCGAGTGGATCATATGCGATGGATAGGCTGATCTGTTCCCTTCGTTGGATCCTTTAGAGACTGCCCCGGCGTTGGAAAGGCTGTCCCGTGCAGTGGCTCCCATCAGTAGGCACCTCCTGATCTTGGACTCGGACTGTGCTGAATGTGGGAGTGGCCAAACAGCCTACGGAGTGGGGGAGAGACTATCGGTGGACCAAGGGCGACCATCAGCCTAGTCAGTCCCAATATCCTATGTCACCTATTGAGAGGTGAGGGTGAGGGTGTAGTGGGTTGGCGATGTAGCGACCCACTGGATTGTTAGTCCCAATATCCTATGTCACCTATTGAGGGGTGAGGGTGAGGGTGTATGATTGTGTATGGATGTTATCAGGCTAGTCAGTCCCAATATCCTACGTCACCATATTGAGGGGTGAGGGTGAGGGTGTAGTGGGTCGGCGATAGCGACCCCCTGGCTTGTATAGCTGTTGCCATTTTGTGGCTTTTAATAATGTGATTGTGGGTTAATATTCTGGTGGTTAATATAAATTGTGGGGCATGGGTTGTGCTGTTCACTGAGCGTGTGGCTCACCCCTCGCATAATATTTTTCTCCAGTGTCATCTGAGTCGGATCTGGAGGAAGAGGTCCCCGAGGGACTTCATCAGTAGCGGAGTAGCGCCACGTCCCGCGAGTATCAGAGGCTATCAGCATCCCTTGTGATTGTATGTATTTATTCCGTGCTTGAGCACGCGTTTTTGTATTATATTTGGATGTCATTGTATATATATTGGCTCTCACAGGACAGTTGATTATGTATCGAGTCTGTAATATGTTTTTGGATTACAGATTCAATCTTTTAGCTTCCGCAATTGGTGTATATATCATGTCAGCCCTGCTTTTGTTGTTGTGTTGTCATTTTAGCTGTTGTGTGAGTATGTTATTGAACTCCTGTTTATACTGATATCATATATACACTTGCCGCGTCCCGGGAGCGGCCGCCCTGGGGCGTGACAAAAGGTGGTATCAGAGCCTGGTCCTGTCAGAGCCAATGGTCTTCTTTTCGTAGAGATGAGTCCTAGGATTTCTATATGAGTATTCTGATCCTAGTGTCTGGTTTTCTTAGGTTGCTGATATGCTTCCTCGTGGAGGACGGCGCAGACATGGTCCCTCTCGACCTTTGGAGGTTTCCGGACCTGCTAGAGGCGAGGATGCTACTGGAGAGTCCACGGCTGTGAGGCCAGGATCAAATAATCCCTCTAGCTAATCCGAAATTAGAGCTAAACATAGAACAGGGCTGCTGCCAGAATTTCCATCCCCGGGGTATACTTGGAAAAATACCCATAACTTTTACTATAAGAATCCAGTTGATCTAATTCCACTTCTGTACGAAGGCTAACTCAAAACTCTACATCTCATAGTAAACTCATATTTAAACCTCTTCATCTTGGATTTTAACAAAATCAAATCCAAATACCAAATTGAAAATACATAACTTCTAGGAAAAAAATTATGTACCCAAATTTTCAATCAGAGTGCTCCAAATGACACAGGCACAACAGCGATGCACGCCTACGTGCATCGAACGCCTCCCTACTGGGTTTGGATTGACCCACTCACCAAAACCCGGGTCGTCGTGTGACCGCCCACTAAGATATGCAAGACGTGGGTAATCAAAATGGTGAGTAAATACACAAATACATAAGAAATACGCTAGAAATACCCAACACTCGGACAAGCATGCATATGGGCCCGCACGCACGCCAGTTCGAGTGCCCTGACACCCTTCCCCACCCACGGGCAGCCATGCGCACGGCCACCCGCACGCGCACGCACGGGTGCGCACGCACGCCCGGGCACAGGGCGCACTACCGCGCCCCAGCCCGTCCGCCCAGAAGCGCTGCTGCGCCCCTGCCCGCGCGCCCAGACAGGCTGCCGCGCGCGCGCGCACGCTCGCGTGCGCCCGCGCTCACCGCGCATCCAGCCCGGCGCGGGCCCGCGCGTACTGCGCCCTTGCGCAGCACCCCGCGCGCACTGCGCCCCCGCACAGCACCCCGCGCGCACGCCCGCGCGTCTGCGGGTACCCGCGCACTTCCCCAGCGCGCCCGACTGCGCGTGCCAGCCCGCCTGCACGTGCAGACTCGCGCTCACGCGCGCGGATGACCCCGCACGCGCGCCCAAGCCCTTCCCACCACCTCCTCAGCCCTCCCACATTCCCCTAACTCCCATGCTATCATGCATAACCAATAACACACCCTAACATGCATCTAAACAAGAAAATAGGGAGGAGGACTCACCTACGAGAGGAAGAACAATGGGATGAAACCGGGTGCCCTTCGCGCACCGAATCGCCACCACCAAGACCACCACCACCAAGATCTCCCTCAGCCTTCAAAATGGCTGAAAACAGGGGAGAAAGGGGTCCATGAGAGGAGGTAGAGAAAGGGGGAAACCAAAAATAAAACCATGGGAAGGTAGATCAAGTCCTCACCTTCCCTTTTCCCTTCTTTGGCTTTTCTTTTCTTCCACTCCTACTAGCTCTAATGGGGGATTTAAAGAGAGGGAATGTGAGGGTTTGTGAGCGAGAGAGATGGGGAAGAAGAAGAAGGGGTGCACGCCCACTTAAGGGGCCACACACACACACACACACACACTCACACACACACTCTGTTATATATGTGTCACTTTTAACCTTCTGGTCACCATTGGAACATTCTGGCAGTTTTTCAGCCTTTTTCGTTTTTCGATCGGAACCGCTAAAATTTCGGGCTTTTAGCTATCACCCTGAGGTTGAGGGCTCCGATTGAAAATCTAACTGCATATTATGTGCCCTGGTGCCATTCCAAGCCGCTCACGAAAATTTCATCGAATTCCAGTAACGTTTCAGAATTTCACAGTTCCGAAGCGTATCCAGGTTTTGACCGAGCGAAAAGTCATTGGGAGACTTGACTTGCTCAAGGTGGGCCCATGACTTGGTCAAATGTGTTTGGATTTTAGTGTGGTTGGGTTGACTTGGGTCAAACCACACTTAAACCTAATCTAATCCTAGCCTAAACCTAATTAGGACTAATCTAAGTGAGGGTGTGAGAGTGTGTGATGTGTGTGTGAGGATAGATAAATCCCACGACCAAGACAAATCCCCCACTATTATATTTGGATGTATTTGTATATATTGGCTCTCACAGGACATTTGATTGTGTATCGAGTCTGTAATATGTCTTTGAGTTACAGATTCAGTCTTTTAGCTTCCGCTATTTGTGTATATATTATGTCAGCCTCTTTGTTGTCAGTGTTGAAATTGTTGATGTTGTTCAGAGTATTTTATGACCTCCTGTTTAGACTGCTGATATCATATATACACTTGCCGCGTCCCGGGGACGGCCGCCCTGGGGCGTGACAAAAGTTGGTATCAGAGCCTGGTCCTGTCAGAGCCAATGGTCTTCTTTTTCGTAGAGATGAGTCCTAGGATTTTTATATGAGTATTCTGATCCTAGTGTCTGGTTTTCTTAGGTTGCTGATATGCCTCCTCGCAGAGGACGGCGCGGACGTGGTCCCTCTTGACCTTTGGAGGTTTCCGGACCTACCAGAGGCGAGGATGCTACTGGAGAGTCCACGGCTGTGAGGCCAGGATCGGCGCAGGAGCCTCCCGCATGGGAACGTGCGTTCGCTCGGATAGCGGATTTGGTGGAGACTCAGACCAAGGCACTGGAGGCCCAGACCAGAGTGTTGGTAGAGCAGGCGCGAGAGATCCAGGAGCTGAGGGCGGCCTGTGATGCAGTTCCACAGGTCCCCTTGGTGGCAGATCCGCCTGTGGTACCCGACGTACCCCCAGTCCCCGTGGTGATTCCGGCGGTGAGAGTTCAGGATCCCCTGGCGAGGGAGGTGGAGCTGGAGGCTGCAGCGCGGGTGCAGCAGAGTGGCCTCGCAGCCTTTCTGAAGCTCCACCCTCCCGAATTCTATGGCCAGACGGCGGATCCCCTTGCCCCAGAGCGTTGGTTGATGGAGGTGGATGCGATCTTCTCGACCATGCGCTGCACTGATCGTCAGCGAGTCTCCCTGGCCACCTTCATGCTGAAGGGTAGCGCTGCCGACTGGTGGGCTACCCGAGTGGTGGACATCCCCGAGGGAGTGGAGCAGCTTCTATGGGCAGGATTCCGGAGGTATTTCCTGGAGGAGTACTTCCCGTTCTCGACGCGGCAGATCGTGATGCAGGAGTTTGAGCGGTTGACGCAGGGCTCTATGTCTGTCGCCGACTACTCCACGCGCTTCACGAGGCTTTCCAGATTCGCTCCAGCCTTGGTGATGGACGAGGAGACGCGGTGCCGTCGTTTCGAGCTTGGTCTCTGCAGCGCCATTCGGGTGCATGTCTCCCAGGCTTTCTCGAGGTTCTCAGACTTGGTGTCTCGGGCGAAGACAGTCGAGCGAGACCTCGGGATCCTCGTGAGGGTTCCGCCCCCTTCTGCAGATCAGAGTCCTCCCAGGAGCCAGGACCAGGGACAGCGCAAGAAGAAGAGGCCCCGCTTTGATCAGTTAGCGGCTGCCTCTCCTCCAGCAGATGTGGTGCCAGTGCGAGGTTCAGCACCCATCGTGGCAGTACCACTCCAATCCAGGCGACCAGAGACGCGGCGCTGTTACCATTGTCAGCGCATCGGGCATATCTCGTATAATTGCCCAGATGCTGGCCGACCCCGTGTGCAGCCTCAGCGTCAGCAGCAGCAGCCACAGGGTGGCCGTATTGACCAGTGGAGGCAGCCAATGTAGCCGGCGAGGCGTGCCCCTGCTCCTCAGCCGCAGTTTGTTAAGGGCAGACTTGCAGCACTTTCGGCCGAGGAGGCGCAGGTTCTGGGTATCATGGTTCGAGGTATTGTTTTTGTTTTTCCAGTTCCCTAAGTATATATGTGTGTTGATTGCTGTTAAGCAATTGTGTGATATCTCGATGACCGGGTATCGAGAGTGGTTGTTCGAGTTAAGAAGGCCGGGTTGTAGCCGTCCTGGCAGAAAGCTCCCATCCGTAGGTACCGCTGATGCAGTCGGAGGGGTACTGATCGTGGGAGTATGCCAGGTAGAGGCTACCCGGGAGAGGATTAATGAATGATGTCGCGAGCATGGAATCGTTCTCCCCTTCGTCGGATCCGTGTAGGGACTCCTCAGTGTTAGACAGGCCTTCCTGACAGAGGGCTCCCATCAGTAGGCACCTCCTGATTTGGGTTCGGACTGTGCTGAATTGTGGGAGCGGACCAGGCGGCCTACGGTGTGGAGGAGAGGCTACCGGTGGACCAGGGATGAAGAGCAGTCTAAGTCTCTCCCAAAGTCCCAATATGTCTCCTTTCGGGAGTGAGGGTGTGGATGAGGCAAAGACGCGTTGCCTCGTGACCCAATTGTTGTTTGACCGTTCCCAAGGATGTTGGGTCCGGTCTTGTGATGGATATTGAAGGATATCGGTGGGTGATTATCTAGATGTAGATGATCCAGTGCGGTTGGTTGTGTTCTTTAAGGGTGATGTCTTCTTCTAGTGTTCTTTTTCTGGTTTAAGGGGCCATGTGAGGTCAGCGTTGAGACCCGGGCTAGGGTACTCCGTGTTCCTTGTTTGGTTGTCGGGGTATCCTATATCGGGACCTCATGGTGCCCTCCCAAGGTTTCTTTTCCCAGTCAAGGAATACCCTGGAAGCATCAACTGATGGTGGATTAAGTGTGAGTTTTGGTTGGAGCGTATGGTTTTCTGGGCCACTTGATTTCCGGCGAGGGCATATCTGTGGACCCGGTCAAGTTGCTCGCTGTGTCAAATTGGCGTCGACCGTCGAACCCTGCAGAGATTCGGAGCTTCCTAAGCTTGGCTGGTTATTGCGGGAGGTTTGTCGAGGGTTTCTCGAGGATAGTTGTACCTCCTAACCGCCTCGCTCGGAAAGATGTCCGGTTCGAATGGTCCCCGTCTTACGAGGAGAGCTTCCTGGAGTTTAAGCGAAGGCTCACCTCAGCGCCAGTTCTTACCCTTCCGTCTGGGAGGGGTGGGTTCGCAGTTTGCTCCGAGGCATCGCGGTTGGGTGTGGGTTGTGTCCACGATCCTGCTCACGTCATCCCGTTCGAGCCGCTCGTCTTCGAGCCGGACTTGTCATTCGAGGAGCATCCAATTGAGATCATGGACCGCCGCGAGAAAGGGCTCCGCACCAAGACCGTCCAGTTGGTCAAGGTGCGATGGCAGCACCGTTCCGGTGCCGAGGCCATTTGGGAGCTCGAGGATGCCTTGCGTGACGCGTATTCGCATCTCTTCCCTTCCTAGATGTTTTTGTATTTATTTTGAGGACAAAATTTTCTAAGAGGGGAAGAATCTGGATTAAAGGGCCTTGCGAAGTCAGCGTTGAGACCCGGGCTAGGGTACTCCGTGTTCCTTGTTTGGTTGTCGGGGTATCCTATATTGGGACCCCAAGTTGCCTTCCCAAGGTTTCTTTTTTTTCAGTTGAGGGATGTCGACAGATCCGAGTGGATCATATGCGTATGGATAGGCTGTTCTGTTCCCTTCGTTGGATCCGTGTAGAGACTGCCCCAGCGTTAGAAAGGCCGTCCCGTGGAGGGCTCCCATCAGTAGGCACCTCCTGATTTGGGACGGACTGTGCTGAATGTGGGAGTGGCCAAGCGGCCTACGGAGTGGAGGAGAGACTATCGGTGGACCAAGGGTGACCAACAGCCTAGTCAGTCCCAATATCCTATGTCACCATATTGAGGGGTGAGGGTGAGGGTGTGGTGGGTCGGCGATGTAGCGACCCACTGGATTGTTTAGTCCCAATATCCTATGTCACCTATTGAGGGGTGAGGGTGAGGGTGTGGTGGGTCGGCGATGTAGCGACCCACTGGATTGTGTAGTTCCTGCCACTTTGGGGCGTGAATAATAAAATTGTGGTTAATATAAATTGTGATGCATGGGTTGTGCTATTCACTGAGCGTGTGGCTCACCCCTCGCATAATTTTTCACCAGTGCTATCTGAGTCGGATCTGGAGGAAGAGCTCCCCGAGGGACTTCATCAGTAGCGGAGCAGCGCCACGTCCCGCGAGTGTTAGAGGCTATCAGCATCCCTTTTTGATTTGTATGTATTATATTCCGTGCTTGGGCACGCGTTTGTATTATATTTGGATGTCTTTGTATATATTGGCTCTCACAGGACAATTGATTATGTATCGAGTCTGTAATATGTTTTTGATTTACAGAATCAGTCTTTTAGCTTCCGCTATTTGTGTATATATCATGTTAGCCCATTTGTTGTCTGTGTTGAAATTGTTGATGTTGTTTAGGGTATATTATTGACCTCCTGTTTAGACTGCTGATATCATATATACACTTGCCGCGTCCCGGGGACGGCCGCCCTGGGGCGTGACACACTCACACTTAGGGTTTTTAGTCATTTGGTGAGCTTTGACCTTGGGTCAACTCATCCACACAAACAAACAAAACCCATTGACCAAGTCAAGGGTCAAACTTGACTTGGTCAAAGTCATCTTTGACTTGGTCAAGTCTCCCAATGACTTTTCGCTTGGTCAAAACCCGGATACGATTTCAGAACTACAAAATTCTGAACGTTACCGGAATTCGATAAAATTTTCGTGAGTTGCTTGAAATGGCACCAGGACACGTATTGTGCAGTTAGATTTTCAATCGGAGTCCTCAGGCTTAGGATGATAGCTAAAAGTCTAAAATTTTAGCGGTTCCGATCGAAAAAGAAAAGTTGAAAAACTGCCAGAATGCTCCAATTGTGACCAGAAGGCTAAAAGTGACACATATATAACAACCGAAGCCCGGGTCGTTGCGTGACTGTACGTCAAGATCTGCAAGACATAGGCAGTCAAAACGGTGAGTAAACCACACAATTACATAAGAAATACACTAGAAATACCCAATACTCGGAACAAGCATGTATACAGGCCCGCACGCACGTGAGCACGCGCGTACGCACGCAAGTCCGAGTGCCCCGACACCCTCCCGAACCCACGGGCAGCCATACATACGGCCACCCGCACGCGCACGCACGAAGGCGCATGCACGCACGGCCCCCGCGCCCCACCCCGCGGGCCCAGACGCGCTGCCGCGCCCCTGCCCGCTCGCCCAGACGCGTTCCCGCGCACCTGCCCGCTCGCCTAGACACGCTGCCGCGCGTGCGCGCACGCTCGCGCGCGCCCGCCCGCACCGCGCGTCCAGCCCTGCGCGTACCCGCGCGTACTGCGCCCTTGCGCAGCACTCCGCTCGCACGCCCGCGCGTCTGCGCGTCTGCGCGCGCCAGCGCCAGCCTGCGCAGGCAGACTCACGCGCACGTGCGCGGATGACTTCGCACGCGTGCTTGAGCCCTTCCCAGCCCCTCCACAGCCCACCCTCTCCCCCCTAACACCCATGCAAGCATGCATACCCAAATACACACCCTAAACAAGCATCTAACCTAGCTAGGGGAGGAGAATGACTTACCCAAAGAGAGGAAAGGAAAGGAAGGGAACTCGGGTGCTCTTCGCGCACCAAATCGCCGCCACCGAGACCACCACCACCTCAGCCTCTAACAAGGCTTAAAGGGGGCTGAAACAGGGGAGAAGGGAGACCATGAGAGGAGGTCAACAAAGGGGAAATCAAAAACAAAACCATGGAAAGGTAGATCTTACCCCTACCAATCTTTTCTTCTTCAATGGCTTTCCATTTCAACCTCTTCTACTAGCTCCAATGGAAAGAAATAACAAGAGGGAGAGAGGGATCTTTTTGTGTGTGAGAGAGAGAGGAAGAGAAGAGAAGAAGTGGGCGTCCAAGGTTGCACACACACACACACACTCACACACTTAGGGCTTTTTAGGTTTAGGTTTTTGTTGAGTTTGACTTTGGGTCAACCTATCCACACAAACAAACAAAACCAATTGACCAAGTCAATGGTCAAACTTGACTTGGTCAAAGTCCCCCTTGACTTGGTCAAGTCCCCCTTTGACTTTTCGCTTGGTCAAAACCTGGATACGATTCGGAACTGCCAAATTCTGAAACGTTACCGGAATTCGATGAAATTTTCGTGAGTGGTTTGAAATGGCACCAGGACACATGATGTGCAGTTAGATTTTCAATCGGAGTTCTCAAGCTCATGATGATAGCCAAAAGTCTAAAATTTTAGCGATTCTGATCGAAAAAAGAAAAAGTTGAAAAACTGCCAGAAATGTCCCAATGGTGACCAGAAGGCTAAAAGTGACACATATATAACATAAAGTATGATCTAACAGAGAATCATACACACGCTTATTACAGATAGGCCTCATTTATTTATCATGCATGCAATTATGACAAGGAAACTTCTAACACCTTCGAGGTACATGAGTCACATGAAAACATAGCAAACAACATAACAAGCATGAGATAACACAGGTGCACCCCAATAAATTATTCTGCGATGAACAAAGTTCGACGACCAATACCCACCAAAAGAAGGTACATATAGTTACTAGTAGGACATATGCTAAGTGTCTATATGGATAAAATAATGAATCACATTATCATAATTGTTCGGTAGAGACACTTTCCAATTGTAATGTTGAAGCTTTCACCCAAACACTAAAATTGTGAACAACTACATTAAGTTTTTACAAAATGATCTCAACGAAGAAGAATTGCATTACAAATTATTTCATATTATCTTCTTTTAAAGTGAAACCTCTTTCAATTGAAAAATATCAAGTCTCATAGAGAACATAATTGGCTCATATAGCCACGCATGTAGTGGAAGACCTTGAATAAAACAAAAATACCTCAAGTACCCAACTCCCTAAAATGGCACAACTGATATAAATCCAACCTGCATTCTAATACTACATGTGTTCAAGCAATAGAAAAATCATTCGACATAGAAACTTCCCAACAAGTGAAAAGGATCCTAACTTTAACATCCTCAAACGGGATCATTACTAATTAGATAATAGACATATTAGAAGTAAATATTCTTATCCAAGCATGAAAGGATTAAATTACAAGTGAATAATTGATTTCGCATTAAAAGTTTAAACCACAATATTAGCTAATATGTACATGTTAACATGCTTTTGGTGTATATAGAGATCATTAGTAAATAACAAGCATATTACTACATAAGTGTGACGGTCAAACCACTAAACATACACACAATTATGCAAAACTGGTACATCTACTGCAACCAGCCATAAACTTTGATCTCCACAGCACCAAATACACATCCATAAATTCCGAAATAAGTCACACATGTTCTCTGACATGTTGAAATCATAATCCGTGAAGACATCATAACCTGATTTAGCCTCTACATACTTGAAACAAAATATTTTCAAAAACTGGTCAATTCCTACGCGAATCTGGACAGTCATTACAAATCAAGTTATAACTTACAACATAGATAATATAATGACACAAAAATTCATATATAGGATCTAGACACATTGATGATCAAATCACATGAGGACAAATCCTCATAATATACCTCTAGGCACTAGTTCCACAAGGATCTTAAGAAGACATAAATCTGCCTTACTACAACACAGAACTACCACCATTCATGCATAAATACAAACACTTCATGTGCCGTAGCAATTACACATAATAACACTCTTCCAACAGTACCCACATGCACAAAGAGGGGGAAAACGAGGTATTTTGGAGAGGAGAAGGAGATGTGGGAGATGGGGGTAATAAAAAGAGGCACACACACACATAACCCATCCCCAACCACCGTCACATACACAAATACACCCACACAAGTACTACAACAAGAAACCCAACAAGACAAAGCATGCACACCTTCTTTTCCTTCTCCAAGAATTTCATGGATAGCTGGTGAGGATGTGATGACCAAGGAGATGACAGAAAGGCAAATACACACACCTCTACTTCTTCTTCCTCTTCTATTCTTTGCTATCCGAAACCCACCAAAAGAGTGAAAAAAACAAAATGAGAGAGTGAATGGGAGAGGGAGAGGGAGAGGGAGAAAGAAACATTTAATGTGAGATAAGAGGTTAGGTGGGAAGACTTGCCGATCAACCAAGTCACAACGCACATCCCAAAATCACTCAATCCGTCAACAAAAACTCGGATACGATCGGAATTGCATAATTTCTAAGACGACGTCAAAATGCGACGAAAGTTTTTAGGTAGGCCAATGCAAATACTAGGAAAACAGATATGTAGAGAATTTGAAATCTCTTAAAATAAATTAAAACACGGTATTTGATAGCTAAAAAGTGACACAAACATAACATCATTTCCTCCTTAGAAAAATTTTGTCCCAAAATTTAAGAATCTTAGTAGGGAAAGATAGAGTTATGCGTCACACATGCCGTCCTCCCACCCGCGGGTGGGGGAAAGAAAAGCACTTCACCATAAGTGGCTACAGAACTCAGTTCGTAAGCAAACAACCACCAAGCCACATGAGGATCCAAACCTGACAATATGAATCGCCACACACTACAACTTCCCCCCTAGCTAGATGGAAGGGCATTAAATAAGAGACGCTTCAATGGATACTTCCTAACTTAGGAAAAGAACCCCTTGAGATGATCTCTTCAGGTCCCAATATAGGATATCCCATTAACCAAATAAGGAACACGGAGTACCCTAACTCGGGTCTCAACGATAACCTCGTAAGGTTCCTTAACTTCGAGCAGAAAAATGAAAGAAAACGTCACATTAGGTTATCCACACACCTTACTCTCAAATACTAGAAGTCGACGGTGTACGAGGACTCCATAGTTACGAGCAATACTGATGCAGGAGAGCAAAACTCCCTGATCGAAGCGCGATCCACATGCTAACAGTCATAATAATCCCATAAATCAGAAACTCTCAAGCCGGACTCCTGTCCAGGCCATGGTCCCATAGCAGGGGACCCCACAACTAACCTTGCTCCACCGACCGAGTCGGCAACACATGGAGCACAAGGGTGACCACAACCACGTCTATGGAAGCGAAGAGGCATGTCAGCAACCTAAGACGAGAACTAAGATCAGAGTAATGGATAGAAATCCTACGACTTATCTACACGACTAGACTTAGGCTTTGACATGATGAGGCTCTAATACCATCTTTTTTACGCCCCGGAGCGGCCCTCCCCGGGACCGTACTAATCACACAATATCAAGAGACCAATAAAGACTCCTAATGAAAATGAAATAATAAGAAACAAGGATCGCATAAATAACAAGGCAACGGGGAAGTGATAACTAATAAAATGCGGAAGCATAAAATGCAAATAAGTATGTAAATCAAAAACATTATTACAGACCCGAATACACACTCACTGTCCTGTGAGAACTCAAGTCTAGTCCAAATACAACCACGTGTGACACGCACGATTACTAATACATACACAAAAATAGGATTGCTGACAGCCTTGCAATCGCCTACCGAAAGGTGGGATGCTCCACGCACAACCACACTAGAGGGGCATCCAGCTTCATGTCCAACTCAACCCCTGGTGGAAAACAACACACAAGGGGTGAGCTACAAACTCAGTAAGTAGCAAAAATCTAAGCACCACAATAATAATATAAAATTATTAGCATGTTCCTTCAAACGAAAAGAAATGTGGGAGAACCCCAACAGATATAAATGTCATGTGGAGACGTGACCTCACCTCACCCTCACCCTTACCCCGGGGGGGGGGGGGAGAATTTTGGGACTCTTGGGGAACAACTAATCTATTAATAGTATCGTGTAGTATTACATACTAGAACAATGCTACGAAGATCATCCACATCGAGATATAATATGTTATGATGCCTCGCATCATCCGGTAGCCCTCTCATGGATCGTCCTCATCCTGGTGGCCATCCATGGTCGATACTCGAGCCTCGTACGGTAGTGACATCATACTCTGGGCATTCCCAACAACACTGAATCACCAGTTATGGTAGTCACACCATACTCTAAGAATTTCCAACGACACGGAATCATCCGTGGTCGGTACTCAAGTCCCGTATGGTATTGACATCGTACTCTGGGCATTCCCAATGATACGGTGGCACATTGCAGGACATATTCGACACCGGGCAGCTTCAACGCATGATCATTTAGGGAAACAATACTCCATGCTCGCGATATCATTTGGTAGTCCTCTCCTAGGTAGTCCTTTCCCTGGCAGCCTTTTGATGCGGCAGCACTACCTAGGGAAGCTTCGACGTTGGGCAGCATCGATGCATGATGATATATGAGAAGGAAGCCCTCCAACCTCATCCTCACCTTCACCCATACCTGTCAAGATGTGATCCTGTAACATGTTTGTGACTCCATACATGAAGTTTTAATTTCTAACTATAGGATACTTCTTCAATTTAGGCTTTAGATGGTTCATCCATCATAGGCGACAGCTTTTGCCTTTGTGTCACAGACCGGTGAGCTTTGGCACATCATTTCAATTTCCATCCCTACTCATAAATTCTCATGTAATCAACCAAGATTTCGTCTTTCACATTGATCGTTGCTTTTCCACCCATTATTGGCCTCCATCCGTAGTTTCCATCATTGATTAATGGGTGAATTGTTCCTATACCTCTGGACCAATACCTCATTTTTTTCATACCCCCTGACTTTACAGAATTTTTTTTACCCCTACTTTTTGGTCCTCTTTTCCTTTTGCCCTTGTTTTTTTTAATGCCTTCTCTACCCCTTTAGAAAAGACAAAACCCATGACAAAACCCTCTTCTTCTTTCCTCTAGACCAGTCCAAAACCCTCTTCTTCTTCGTCCTCCCTCCTCCTCAAAAGAATCCATTTTTCTCTTCTTCTTCTTCCTCCCCAAAAGAATCCTTTATCGCCGCGCACCAATCTTCCACCATCGCCACTGACTGATTCCCACCATCGCCGTGCACTGATCTCCCACTATCATTGCTCACCCTTCTCCCACTAGCTCGATCTACCGCCGTTCGATCTCCCACGGCCCGATATCACACCTCCGGTCTCCCACCGTCCAATTTCACCAAACGAGCCCTCGCCGATCCAACTCACCAATGTCTTCAATACCTACCATTTGTAAATACAAAGATGATGCATGTGTATAAATGTTGGAGAAGGTACTAAGTTTCAGAGTTTGATTGTGGGGTTGTGTTCAAGAAGGATGTTGGATCCACAACAAACGACGATGAAATAATTTATTCCTGGGACCGATAAAGTGTTCGCGTCAGTCATCGATGACTGTGATATGAAGCAGATTGCTGATGTGCATTTTCACTTCAATGCAAAGCTCATACATATTTATCTTCAAAATTCCATCAGTGATAGGTATGTATATATTTTTGTGAACGTTATTGTCAAACCTATAATTTAGTACATGTGAACTGTAATTTATAAATCTGTTTTAGTTGATATACATTTTTCACATTAGATTTTGTATGCATGCTTAGGTGTTGTCATTTCTGTTGTCATGTAGTGCGTATGCCTTTTTATTGTGTAATTATCATACATAAGATTAGGGGTGGTAAATGAGGTGAGCTTTGACCTGCTCAGGCTCGGCTCGGGACCGAGCTTCATTTTGTGTTCAAACTCGGCTCGTGAAAAGCTCTGTTGAAGCTCGGCTCGGCTCGCTGTTAAACAAGCCAAGCCGAAGCTTGAATCAAGGCTCAGCTCGGGCTCGTTTAGCTAAAAAAAACCCTGTTTATCATTTGAGAAGTCACATTTCACAAATCACAACACCTTATACATGTGAAAGTAACATAAGCTCAGGCTCGGGCTCGGCTCGTTCACAAACCGAGCTTTAAAAATTGTTCAAGCTCGGCTCGTTTGTCTAATCAAACGAGCTTGAACGAGCTTTAACCGAGCCGAGCCCGAGCTGCTCGGCTCGTTTACCTACCCTACATAAGATTTGTAATCTCTATCGTCATGTTAATTATCATAGTTATTCAATGAATTGATATTTTCATTCAGTGAGTTTATTCTTATATTCTGTAACTCATAGTATATTTTCTGTAAAACAATTAGACTTGAAGGTGGCCCTATTCATGGGAATGGCTCACATGAAGGTGATAATGAAAACACAGTCTGTTATATATGTGTCACTTTTAACTTTCTGGTAACCATTGGGACATTCTGGCAGTTTTTCAATTTTTTTTGTTTTTCGATCGAACCGCTAAAATTTTGACTTTTAGCTATCACCCTGAGTTTGAGGGCTCCGATTGAGAATCTAACTGCATATTATGTGTCCTGATGCCATTCCAAGCCGCTAACAAAAATTTCATCGAATTCCGATAACGTTTCAGAATTTCACAGTTCCGAAGCGTATTCGGGTTTTGACCGAGCGAAAAGTCATTGGGAGACTTGACTTGGTCAAAGTTGACCTCTGACTTGGTCAAATGAGTTTGGATTTTAGTGTGGTTGGGTTGACTAGGGTCAAACCACACTTAAACCCCCCCTAATCCTAGCCTAAACCTAATTAGGGCTAATCTAAGTGGGTGTGAGAGTGTTGATGGGGGGAGTGAGTATAAAGAAATCCTACGACTTCAAACCCCTCTATCACGCCCCAGGGCGGCCGTCCCCGGGACGCGACAAGGGTATACATGATATCAGCAGTCAATACAGGAGATCAATAATATACCATAAACAACAGCTAAAAAGACAACACAGACAACAAAAGGGCTGACATGATGTATACACAGAAAGCGGAAGCTAAAAAGACTGAATCTGTAAATCAACAACACTTTACAGACTCGATACATAATCATATGTCCTGTGAGAGCCAATATATCCACAATACATCCAAATACAATCCATACTGGGTGCCCAAGCACAGAAATATATACATACAATCAAAAGGAAGGATGCTGATGGCCTCAAAACTCGAGGGACGTGGTGCTACTCCGCTACTGGTGTAGTCGCTCGGGAAGCTCCTCCTTCAAGTCCGCCTCGGTAATCACTGGAGAAAATAATTATGCGAGGGGTGAGCCACACGCTCAGTGAATAGCACAACCCATGCATCACAGTTTATATTAACCACATTTAATCAAGTCACTAGCCTCGAAATGGCATAAACAACACAAATCCGGGGGTTCGTTACATCGCCGAACCACCATACCCTCACCCTCACCCTCACCCCTCAATAGGTGACATAGGCTCTTGGGACTGACTAGGCTGTTGGTCACCCTTGGTCCACCGATAGTCTCTCCCCACTCCGTAGGTCGTTTGGCCACTCCCACATTCAGCACAGTCCGTCTACCAAATCAGGAGGTGCCTACTGATGGGAGCCCCTGCACGGGACGACCTTTCTAACGCTGAGGTAGTCTCTACACGGATCCAACGAAGGGAACAGAACAGCCTATCCATCGCATATGATCCACTCGGATCCGCTGACAACACATCTCTACAACTCTAATGTCTTGAATTCTTCAGAATTCCTCCAGTGCGCATAACCAAGATGCGGGGAATACATAAGATAATAATGAGGAAAAGAGACCTTGGGAGGGCAACCTGAGGTCCCGATATAGGACATCCCGCCAACCAAACAAGGAACACGGAGTACCCTAGCCCGGGTCTCAATGTTTACCTCGCAAGGCCCCCTTATATTCCCCAAGGCATGCTAACAATATCACAAGCTTGCATTTAAGTAAATAAATCAAACTAATAGGACGCATGCATAGGTCGAGGCTTTCCTAGCATGATAACGAGGTGACAGGATGCACGGCTCATGCACATATCCTAAGGGTGCAAGTCCCTAACATACAAGTCTAGGGTGGCATGCATTCTACACATAAATCATGCTTGCATGGATTACAATAAAGCAGTTAATATTAGCTATGTGCCCCAGGGGAGGACGGTACACGCCCAAGTGCATGTAGCGCCTCCCAACTGGGTTGGGTTGTCCCACTCACCGGTAACCGGGTCGTCGCGCGACCGTCCGTCAAGATCTGCAAGACAGGGTAATCAACCCGGTGAGTAAAATACACAAATACTACAAAATACTAAAAAATACACAAATAAATACCCAACACTCGGGCAAACGTACATACGGCCCGTACGCACGCTAGCCCGAGCACCCCGACTCACTCCCGAACCCTCGGCAACCACCCGCACGGCCACCCGCCCCCGGATGCACCGCCGCGCCTCAGCCCGCGCACCCAGGCGCACCGCCGGCCCTGCCCGCACGCCTGGACATGCTGCCGAGCCACCCGGGTGCACCGCGCGACCCCTGCGCCCCATCGCAGCAGCCCGCGCGCACACCGCACGCCCCGCGCTGGCCCGCGCGCACACCACACGCCCCGCGCGCACCTCCGCTGCCCTCGCCTCGCTCCGCGCGCACCCTGCGCGCACCACCAGCTCGCACCATCCGCTCGACCAGCCCCGCACCGGTGCACCCGCGCGCACAGCGCCCCAGCGCAGCGCCCCGCACGCGCACCCGCCCGCGCGCATCCGCTGCTCACCTCACCGCGCGCACGCCTGCGCCTCTGCCCAGCGCTCCGCGCGCATGCTCCTGCACAGTGCTCAGCGCCCAGCGCCCCAACGCCCAGCGCCCAGCACCCTCGCCCAGCACACCCAGCACACCCAGCACCCAACACAGCCAGCACGCCCAAGCCCAGCGCCACCCGAGTGCATGCCCTTGCGCACGTCCACGCGCACGCGCGCGTGCGCCCTGCCACTGCACGCCTGAGCGCTGCCTGCTGCGCCTGCCCGGGACAGACCACCACCCTGTCCGAGCACCTCTACCACCAACCACCGGCCACCAATGGCCTCCGACCGCCCCCAACCACAGCCGACAGCCACCCACAGCCGCCGACCACCCAACCTCAAAACCACCCTCCTAACAAGCATCTAAGCCAAAAAAGAAGGAAAAAGAGCTTACCAAGGGAAGGAAGGGAAGTTCGGTTGCTCTCCGCGCACCGAAACACCTCCCCAAAGACCTCCACCACCAAGACCCCTTCCCACCTCCGAAAGGGCTCAAATCTGAGGAGAAGAGAGGGCGGGAGAAAGGGCAAGACACGCCGGAATTCGGATTTGAAAGCACCGGGGTGTAGATCGGGACCGGATCTATCCTTTCTATGTTTTGGGTTTTAAGGTTTGGGCACCCTAGCTAGGTCAAATCTAAGAAAAAGAGAGAGGGGAGAGAGAGAAAACAATTTGAGAAGATGATGAATAGTGTAGTGCAACCTTTTTAGCTCACTTTAAATAAGTCAAACCTCACTTGAATTAGGGCTAATCAAGATTAATTAGGCTTAAGGGCTAGATTAGGTGAGTTAAGTGGCCTTTGACTTGGGTCAACCCAACCACACAAAAAAAAAAAAAGGGTTGACCAAGTCATGGGCCCACTTTGACCGAGTCAACTCTCCCAATGACTTCTCGCTCGGTAAAAACCCGGATACGCCCCGGAACTGTGAAATTTTGGAAACGTTGCCGGAATTCGATGAAAATTTCATGAGTGGCTTAAAATGGCACCAGGACACATAATATGCAGTTAGATTTCCAATCGGAGTCCTCTAGCTCAGGACGATAGCTAACAGTCCAAAATTTTACGGTTCCGATCGAAAAACGAAAAAAACTCAAAAACTGCCAAAATGCTTCAATGGTTACCAGCAGGCCAAAAAGTGACACATATATAACACCCTCACTATTCATCATCTTCTCCAAAATTTCTCTCTCTCTCCCTCTCTTTAATCTTCCCATATGACCTAGTTCTTGAGGTTGAAACCAAAAACCCTAAGAAGAGAAAGGTTAGGCCTTGTCCCGATCTATCTCCGGGTGGTCTCGGATTCGAGTTCCCACAAGTGTGACCCCCTCTAATACCCTATTTTCTCCTCTGATTTCAGCCATTTTGAGGGCTGAAGGAGATCTCGATGGTGGTGGTCTTGGAGGCGGTGTTTCGGTGAGCGAAGAGCAACCGATCTTCCCTTCCTTCCTTTCCTTCTTTGGGTGAGGTTTCTTTCCTTCCTTTCCATGTTTAGATGCATGTTAGGAGGGTGTTTTTGGGCTGTGGTGGCTGTTGGTGGCGGTTGGTGGCGGTTGGAGGCCATGGGTGGCCGTCGGGGAGGTGGGAAAGTGTCTTGGGTAGGCTAGCAGCGCAGGCAAGCAGGGCACGCGCGCGTGCGCGCGGGTGGAGCAGAACCGTGCGGGTGCTGTGCGCCGGGCGCCGTGCGAGGGCGTGCGCGCGGAGCGCTGCGCAGAGGCGCAGTGCGTGCCGTGCGCAGGGGGTCACGTGTGGGTGCTGCGCGCAGGGCGCCGTGCGAGGACGTGCGAGCGGAGCGCTGCGCAGAGGCGAAGGGCGTGCTGTGCGCGCGCGGAGAGGCGAGCGGGTGGTGTGCGCGGGGTGCGCGCGGGTGAGGCGTTGGGGCGCAGGGAGTGCGGGTGTGCGCGCGGGTTGCTGCGCTGGGGCGCAGTGAGCGCGCGGTTGACCCGGGGGGGGGGGGGGCTCGGCAGCGTGTCCGAGCGTGCGGGCAGGGGCTCGGCAGTGCGCCTGGGTGCGCGGGCTGGGGCGCGGCGGTGCGCCGGGGCGGGTGGCCGTGCGGATTGTAGCCCGGGGGTTCGGGAGTGAGTCGGGGTGCTCGGACTCGCGTGCGTACAGGCCGTATGTACGCTTGTCCGAGTGTTGGGTATTTTAATGTATTTTTGTCGTATTTGTGTATTTTACTCACCAAGTTGATTACCCTGTCTTGCAGATCTTGACGGACGGTCGCGCGACGACCCGGTCATTGGTGAGTGGTACAATCCAACCCAGTAGGGAGGCGCTATATGCACTTGGGCGTATACCGTCCTCCCCTGGGGCATCATGGTCAATATTAACTTGTGTAATATGTAATCCATGCAAGCATGATTAATATGTAGAATGCATGCCACCCTAGACTTTGTATGTTAGGGACTTGCACCCTTAGGATATGTGTAAGAGCCATGCATCCTGTCACCCTGTTCGCATGCTAGGAAGCCTCGACCTATGCATGTGTCCTACTAGTTTAATTTATTAAATTAAATGCGAGCATATGATTATTAGCATGCCTTATATAATATTATAGGGAGGGGCCTTGCGAGGTCAACATTGAGACCCGGGCTAGGGTACTCCGTGTTCCTTGTTTGGTTGTCGGGATGTCCTATATCGGGACCTCATGCTGCCCTCCCAAGGTTTCTTTTCCCAATAATATTATAACCTCATTATTATAATATATGTTTCCCCGCATCTTGGTTATGCGCCCTGGAGGAATTCTGAAGAATTCAAGGCATTAGAGTTGTTGAGATGTGTTGTCGGCGGATCCGAGTGGATCATATGCGTATGGATAGGCTGTTCTGTTCCTTTCGTTGGATCCGTGTAGAGACTGCCCCAGCGTTAGAAAGGCCGTCCCGTGAGAGGGCTCCCATCAGTAGGCACCTCCTGATTTGGGACAGACTGTGCTGAATGTGGGAGTGGCCAAGCGGCCTATGGAGTGGAGGAGAGACTATCGGTGGACCAAGGGTGACCAACAGCCTAGTCAGTCCCAATATCCTATGTCACCATATTGTGAGGGTGTGGTGGGTCGGCGATGTAGCGACCCACTGGATTGTTTAGTCCCAATATCCTATGTCACCTATTGAGGGGTGAGGGTGAGGGTGTGGTGGGTCGGCGATGTAGCGACCCACTGGATTTGTGTAGTTCCTGCCACTTTGAGGCTTTTAATGATTATTTTTTGTTAATATAAACTGTGATGCATGGGTTGTGCTATTCACTGAGCGTGTGGCTCACCCCTCGCATATATTATTCTCCAGTGCTATCTGAGTCGGATATGGAGGAGGAGCTCCCCGAGTGACTTCATCAGTAGCGAAGCAGCGCCACGTCCCGCGAGTTTTAGAGGCTATCAGCATCCCTTTTGATTGTATTATTTATATTCCGTGCTTGTGCACGCGGTTGTATTATATTTGGATGTCTTTGTATATATTGGCTCTCACAGGACAATTGATTGTGTATCGAGTCTGTAATATGTCTTTGAGTTACAGATTCAGTCTTTTAGAATCCGCTATTTGTGTATATATCATGTCAGCCCCTTTGTTGTCTGTGTTGTAATTGTTGATGTTGTTTAGGGTATATTATTTACTTCCTGTATTGACTGCTGATATCATATATACACTTGCCGCGTCCCGGGGACGGCCGCCCTGGGGTGTGACACAGTCGAGCAACCAAATACAATGGACCTGGTGAACATCCAGAACACTGAGACTAATGACCCTCATAGCCAAATGATTAGTGTCACGCCCCAGGGCGGCCGTCCCCGATACGTGGCAAATATATATATATCAGTAGTCCATACACGAGATCAATAAAAGACTCTAAACAACATCGAAGGTAATAACACAATTAATCAATGTAGCTGACATAATATATATACATATAGCGGAAGTTTAAACGACTGAGTCTGTAATTCAAAGACATATTACATACCAGAATACATAATCAACTGTCCTGTGAGAGCCAATATAAGACAAAGACATCCACATACAAGTATTGTGCCCAAGCACGAGTAACAATACATACAAGAAAAAAAGGGGGATGCTGATGGCCTCTCACTCGCAAGATCTAAATACGCGAACGCTGCTCCGCTACTGGTGTGATGCCTCGGGGAGCTCCTCCTTCAGATCCGACTCAGTGACAACTGGAGGAAAAAGATATGCGAGGGGTGAGCCACACGCTCAGTGAATGGTACAATCTATGCAACACAACTCATATTAACCTTAAAAATCATTAAAGTCCCAAGATGGGAGTAACTGTACAACTGGTAGGTTGTAACGATGCCGACCCACCACACCCTCACCCTCACCCTCTAGAGGTGACACAGGATTTTTTGGGACAGATTAGACTGCTCTACTCCCATGGTCCACCGGTAGCCCTTTCCCCGGGTAGCCTCTACCTGGTATACTCCCATGGTCAGTACATTCCCGAATGCATCGGTAGTACCTACAGATGGGAGCCCTCTGTCAGGACAGCTTTTCCCAACCCGGTTAGTTCCTACACGGATCCAACGAAGGGGAGAAAACAATCTATTCTCACGGATACGATCCTCTTGGATCCGTCGACAACGATTACTAAACACTGCTAAGGTAATGATATGTCAAGAATTCCTCCAGGGCGCATAACTAAGATGCGGGGAAAAACATATTATAATAACAAGGTTATAATATTTTCTAAGGCATGCTTATACTAATATATTCTCATTTTGGTTTAATTAAATTAAACTAGATGGGAACATGCATACATCAAGGCTTTTCAAACATGGGACATGGTATCTAGGCATGTATGGGCTTCTATACATGATACATGGATGTATATCCCTAGCATACAATGTCTAACATGGCATGGTTACATCATAGCAAAACATGCATTATCATAAGTTTTTATTCACACAAGTTAATATGTAGTTATGGTGCCCCAGGGGAGGGCAATGCAGGCCTACGTGCATCGAACGCCTCCCAACTGGGTTGGATCGACCTGTCACTCCCCAGGCATCCCCGAGACGTGGCAAATATAAATATAATATCAGCTATCAATACCTGAGGTCAATAAGGACACCAACAACAATACACAAGGCAGCAAAGCAAGATAATGATAACTGACTGAAAAGCGGAAGCATAATATATAACAATGTCTGTAAATCAAAAACATTATTACAGACCCGAATACACAATCAATGTCTTGTGAAAGCCAAGTCTAGACCAAAGAAAATACAACCTGGGGCACATGCACGATTTACAAAGCATAAATGACTCTAGGAATGCTGACAGCCTCGCACTCGCCACCCGCCGGCAGAACGCCCCACGCCCATAAGACCACGCCACAGGAAAGCTCCAGCTCCACGCCCAACACTGCCCCTGAAAAGAAACAATATGCGAGGGGTGAGCTACAAGCTCAGTGAGTGGCTGAAAACCAATCACCATTCTACAGTTCAACACATAATCAATTTCCTTTGAAGGAAAACATGGGTAGAAAGCCAATGGATAACAAGGTCACGCGGCGGCGCGACCAACCTCATCCCCACCCTCACTCCCGGAGGGAGTCTTTTGGGACTTATGGGGAGAGACCATACCGTCGGTTATAATATTCTCTAATGCATGCTTACAACAATATAATCACATAATCCCATCTTGATTTAAATAAATTAAACTAAATGGGAACATGCATAGTCGGGGTTTTCCAATTAAGGACAAGATTACTAAACATGCATAGGCCGCTATACATGATATAAGGGTGCGTATCCCTAGCATACAAAGTCTAAGGTGGCATGGATATATCATAATAATCAGGCATGCACAGGTGTCTACGTAATTTAGCTAGGGGGCCCCATCGATGCGCGACGCGCGTCTATGCGGGTCGAGCGCATCCCTAGAGAGGGGGGGGGGATTGGCATCAAACCACTCACCTTACGACCCGGGACCTCGCGCATCCCATCCGACGAGATCTGCAAGGTAGGGGCATCCAACTGGTGAGAAACAACACAATTTACACATAGAAATACATTAGAAATACCCAATACTCGGACAAGCATGCATACGGGCTCGCACGCATGCGAGCACGCACGTACGCACGCTAGTCCGAGTTCCCCGACACCTACCCGAACCCTCGGGCAGCCACACGCATGGCCCCCCGCATGCGCACGCACGAATGCGCATGCACGCACGCACCCCAGCACCCTCGGCGCACTACCGCGCGCCTGCCCGCGCCCTCGCGCAGCACCCCGCACACGCACGCGCGCGCGCGCACTGGTCCCCAGCCCCGCGCCCAGGCGCATGCCCAGGCACCTTCTCCGCGCGCGCTCGCGCGCAGGCCGGCGCGCGCCCGAGCGCACTCGCACGCACCCCCGCTAGCGCTAGCACCCGCGCGCACCCGCGCACGCGTCCGCGCGCGTCTGCGTGCCCGACTGCGCCTGCCAGCGCCCGACTTCCCATGCGCTTGCGCGCGAACACGCGCACACTGCGCCCACCGCGCGTCCAGCCCATCCTAACCTCATTTTAACCCTCCCCAACCCCTCACACACACCCCAACCCATCTACCTAGCATGCATGACCCTCCCAACCAACCCTAAGCCATAAAAATCAAGAAAAGGAGGGGAAAGGCTCACCTTTGGAGGGGAAATGAAAGGGGGAGGCTCGGGGGCCCTCGACGCACCCGTGACCACCTCAACCGCCACCACCACTACCACCACCTCCTCAGCCTCTCCTCAGCCTCCTCTTCAGCTGAAAATCAGGGGGGAAGGATCATGTAAAGGGAGCTTGAGAGAGGGGAGAACAAACAACAACAACAACAACACACTTACACAAGCTTCTCCTCTTCCTTCACCCTCTCCTTCACTTCTTCTCATTGGGACAAATTAACAAACACATGTGGGGTGTGTTTGCAAGAGAGAAAGAGAGACAAGAAAAGCTAGTCGTGGGAGTGAGAGGGGAAGAGAGAGAGAGAGGAAGATATTTATCACAAATATCTAAGGGGGAATGACTAAGTCTCCCTTGACTAGAAATTCTGCGCATGCTTCACTAGAACAGCCATAACTTCTTCGATATAGCTCCGAATTGTACAATTCCAAGTCCGTTGGAAAGCCAAGAAGATTATCTACAACTTTCATGTTCATGCCCAGATCAAATAATCTTTCCAGCTATTCCAAAATTAGAGCTAAACATAGAACAGGGCTGCTGCCAGAATTTCCATCCCCGGGGTATACTTGGAAAAATACCCATAACTTTTACTACAGGAATCCAGTTGACCTAATTCCACTTCTGTACGAAAGCTAACTCAAAACTGGACATCTCATAGTAAACTCATATTTAAACCTCTTCATCTTGGATTTTAACAAAATCAAATCCAAATACCAAATCAGGAATACATAACTTCGAGGAAAAAAAATTATGTACCCAAATTTTCAAACAGAGCGCTCCAAATGACACAAGCATAACAGACCCACTCACTGCAACCCGGGTCGTTGCGTGACCGTTCGCCAAGATCTGCAAGACAAGGGCATTCAATATGGTGAGTATAACTACATAAATATACATGGAATTTACTAGAAATACCAAAAACTCAGACAAGCACGCATACGGGCTCGCACGCATGCAAGCACGCACGTACGCACGCGAGTCCAAGTGCCCCAACACCTACCCGAACCCTCGGGCAGCCACACGCATGGCCCCCCGCACGTGTACGCACGCATACGCACACACGCACGCGCCCCAGCACCCCTTGGCGCACTGCCGCGCACCCAGACGCGCTGCCACGCGCGCACGCACGCTCTCGCGCGCCTGTGAGCGCTGCGCGTCCTGCCCGCGCGCACTCACTTTCACTGCGTGCCCGCGCAGCACCCCGCGCGCACGTTCGCGTGCCTGCGCGTACGCGGGTGTGCCCGCCAGCGCACTCGACTTTGCGCGCCAACGCCCCTCTGCGCGCGCAGACGCGTGCACACGCACGCGGATGGCCCCGCGGGCGCGCCCAAACCTCTTCCACCCCCTCCTCAGCCCTCCCACACCCCCTACCACCTATGCATGGCATGCATGAACACCCTAACAGCCCTAACAACCATTTAAAACAAGGGAGGAGGAGAGCTTACCAAAGGAGGGGAAAGAAAAGGGGAGGTTCTCGGGTGCCCTTGGCGCACCAAAACCACCGCAACCGCCACCGCCAACACCACCTCCTCCTCAGCCTTACTTGGCTGAAAATCAGGGGCAAAAGGGAGTATGAGAGGGAGCCTATGAGAAGGGAAAACAACACCTACTAATCAATAACACATGAACACACCTTAAGTGTTCTTCCTCTTACACTATTCCTCTTCTTTTGCTTCTTCTTCTCCTTCTTTTCTTTCAAATGAACACACACACACACACACATTCACACAAGGGAAAGGGAGACGTGGGAATGGTGAGGGAGAGAGAGAGAGAGCCCACTTTTTCCACCATTTGGGGGAGGTGATGAGAAGGGAAAAAGGGGGGGGGGTGCACCTAAGCTAAACTCACCCACACACATTTAAAATATCCAAAGTTTTCTTACTCTTTAAGCAATAGGGGGGTGAGGTTACCCAAGGTCACCTTAACCACCAAAATATCCCAACACTATTCCTCCTAACAAACCAAAAACGACCGAAACCCGGATACGATTCGGAACTGCATAATTTTTTAAAACGTTACCGGAATTCGATGAAATTTTTATGAGTAGTACAAAATGGCAGCAGGACTCATAATATGCAGTTAGGTTTTTAATCGGAGTTCTCGAACTCACGCAGATAGCTAAAAGTCTAAAATTTTAGCGGCTCCGATCGAAAAAACAAAAAATTGGAAAATGGCCAGAAATGACCCAAATGTGACCAATAGGCTAAAAAGTGACACATATATAACAATTAGCATGTGGGTGATCTCATTAGATAGCTTGGTCAAATATTTCATAATATAATGTGGATCACTTTCGTCATGACCTTCGCAACTTTGCTATTGCACATGGGTTTGACTACCATCTAATCAAGAGTTACTACAAAATGTGCTGCTTCCAATTGCGCTTGGCGTATTCATGCATCGCTTTTACAAGCATCTGAGGGAGAAAAAATGTTTAGAATCAAGACTTGCGTATCGACACATACTTGTGGGGGTGGTTTATGAGGAGCAAGGCATCCCAAGGCCGGTAGGAAATGGGTTTCTGAATTTGTTAGAGACGATCTTCAATTTAATCCCTTATTTGCCACAAATGACATGAGGATCTAACTGAATAGACAATTTGGGATGAATGTCTCATATGATCAGTCATGTCACGCCCCAGGGCGGCCGTCCCCGAGACGTGGCAATAATAAAATATCAGCTATCAATACCTGAGGTCAATAAAGACTCCAACAACAACACACAAGGGGGCAAAGCAAGGATAATGATAACTGACTGAAAAGCGGAAGCATAATATATAAACAATGTCTGTAAATCAAAAACATTATTACAGACTCGAATGCACAATCACTGTCCTGTGAGAGCCAAGTCTAGACCAAAGAAAATACAACCTGTGCCACATGCACGATTTACAATACATACAATGACTCTAGGACTGTTGACAGCCTCACACTCGCCACCCGCCGGAAGAACGCTCCACGCCCATAAGACCACGCCACAGGAAAGCTCCAGCTCCACGCCCAACACTGCCCCTGAAAAGAAACAGTATGCAAGGGGTGAGCTACAAGCTCAGTGAGTGGCTGGAAACCAATCACCATACAACAGTTCAACACATAAGCACTTTCCTTTCAAGGAAAACATGGGTGGAAACCCATGGATAACAGGGTCACGCGGCAGCGCGACCAACCTCACCCTCACCCTCACTCCCGGAGGGAGACTCTTGGGACTTTTGGGGAGAGACCATACCATTGATCGAAGAGATCCGGGATTACTGGTCTACACAACACTACTGGATCATCTACATCGAGATAACTGACCCACGATGTCTTTCAATATCGATACACAACTGGACCCAACAACTATGGGAACGGACGAACAACGAATGGGTCACACGGCGATGTGTCTTCACCTCATCCTCACCCTCACCCCCGGAGGTGACATAGGACTTTTGGAAGAGACTTAAACTGTTCTACACCCTTGGTCTGTTGTGCCTGTGTCATTTGAAGCGCTCTGATTGAATATTTGGCTACATAATTTTTTTTCCTAGAAGTTATGTATTCCTGATTTGGTATTTGGATTTGATATTTTTAAAATCCAAGAAGAGGTTTAAATATGAGTTTACTATGAGATGTCCAGTTTTGAGTTAGCTTTCATACAGAAGTGGAATTAGATCAACTGGATTCTTGTAGTAAAAGTTATGGGTATTTTTCCAAGTATACCCCGGGGAGGGAAATTCTGGCAGCAGCCCTGCTCTATGTTTAGCTCTAATTTTGGAATAGCTGGAGAGATTATTTGATCTTGGCATAAACATGAAAGTTGTAGATAATCTTCTTGGCTTTCCAACGGACTTGGAATTGTGCAATTCGGAGCTATATTGAGGAAGTTATGGCTGTTCCAGTGAAGCATGCGCAGAATTTCTGGTCAAAGGGTGACTTAGTCATTTCATTCCCCTTAGATATTTGTTGCATAAATATCTTCTCTCTCTCTCTCTCTCCCTCTCACTTCCACGCCTATTTTTCAAGCCCTCTCTTCTTCTCTCATTCAAGCCCCCCTAGGTGTTTGATTTTATTACTCAATGAGAATGAGATGGTGGTGGAGGAAGTGTTGGTGAGGGTTGTTTCTGTCTTGTTGATCCTTCTCTCTCAAGCTCTCATATCATGATCCTTCCCCCCTGATTTGCAGCCATGGAGGAGGCTGAGGAGAGGCCGAGGAGGTGGTGGTGTTGGTGGTGGCGGTTGAGGTGGTCGCGGGTGCGTCGAGGGCCCCCGAACCTCCCCCTTTCTTTTCCCCTCCCAAGGTGAGCCCTTCCTCTTCTTTTCTTGGTTTTCATGGCTTAAGGGGCTGTTGGGGAAGTCTTGCATGCTATGCATAGGGGTTAGAGTGTGTGTGAGGGGTTGGGGAGGGTTAAAATGAGGTTGGGATGGGCTGGGCGCGTGCTGGGCGCAGTCTGCGCGCGTGCGCGGCGGGCGCGCAGACGCGAGCGGGCGCGTGCGCGCGAGTGCGCGGGTGCGCGCGGAGTGGGCGCGCGGGTGCTGGCGCGAGCGGGGTTGCACGCGGGAGTGCGTGCGAGCGTGCAAGCGCGCGGGGCAGTGCGCCAAGGCATGCGCCTGGGCACGGGGATGGGGACCAGTGCGTGCGCGCTCGTGCGTGCGCGTGTGTGCGCATGCTGGGGCATGCGCGGGGTGCTGCGCGAGGGCGCGAGGGCTGGACGCGCAGTGCGCGCGAGCGGGCGCGCGCGTGCGGCAGCGCGTCTGGGCGCGCGGGCAGGCGCGCGGCAGTGCGTCGATGGTGCTGGGGTGCGTGCGTGCGTGCGCGTGCGGGGGGCCATGCGTGTGGCTGCCCGAGGGTTCGGGTAGGTGTCGGGGCACTCGGACTCGCATGCGTACGTGCGTGCGCGCATGCGTGCGAGCCCGTATGCATGCTTGTCCGTGTATTGGGTATTTCTAATGATTTCTATGTGTAAATTGTGTTGTTTCTCACCAGTTGGATGCCCCTACCTTGCAGATCTCGTCAGATGGGATGCGCGAGGTCCCGGGTCGTAAGGTGAGTGGTTTGATTCCAATCCCCCCCCTCTCTAGGGATGCGCTCGACCTGCATAGACGCGCGTCGCGCATCGATGGGCCCCCCTAGCTATAATATGTAAAAGCTATGCATGCATGATTAATATGATATATCCATGCCACCTTAGACTTTGTATGCTAGGGATATGCATTCTTATATCATGTATAGCGGCCTATGCATGTTTAGTCACCATGTTTCATGCTAGGAAAGCCTTGACCTATGCATGTTCCCATTTAGTTTAATTTATTTAAATCACGATTGGATTACGTGATTATATTGTTATAAGCATGACATTAGAGGATATTATAACCTTGTGGTTATTATATATGTCTCCCTGCATCTTAGTTATGCGCCCTGGAGGAATTCTTGAGAATTCATGACATTAGAAATGTTAGGAAGCGTTGTCGACGGATCCAAGAGGATCGCATGCGTGTGGGTAGGCTGTTCTCTTCCCTTTGTTGGATCCGTGTAGTGACATCCCCGGCGTTAGACAGGCTATCCTGACAGAGGGCTCCCATCTGTAGGTACCTCCGATGCATCGGACTGTGCTGATCGTGGGAGTATACCAGGTAAGCTACGGAGCGGGGAGAGGCTACCAGTGGACCAAGGGTGAATAGCAGTCTAGTCAGTCCCAAAAGGCCCATGACACCCCTAAAGGGTGAGCGTGGGGTGGGTCGGCGATGTTACGACCCACTAGCTTGTGTAGTTACTCCCGTTTAGGGACTATGACTACTTTAAGGTTAATATGAGTGTGTTGGTTGTTGTTATGCATGTGTGTGATATCTCGATAAGCGAGTATTTTGAGTGGTTGTTTTCCATTGGGTTTCACTTTGCGAACATGGGATCGTTCTCCCCTTCGTTGGATCCGATGTAGGAACTCCCTGGCGTTGGCTGTACTTGAAAGAGGGCTCTCGTCCGTAGGTACCTCCGATGTGTCGGACAGTACGGATGGTGGGAGTGGACTAGGTGGAGGCCTCGAGGGTGGGAAAGGGCTACTGGCGGACCAAGGGTGTAGAGCGGTGAGTTGAGGAGATCGGGTTGTAGATACTACCCGGGAGAGGGTTAATGAATGATGTCGCGAGCGTGGAAATCGTTCTCCCCTTCGTTGGATCCGATGTAGGAACTCCCCGGTGTTGGCTATACCTGTCAGAGGACTAGGCGGAGGCCACGAGGGTGGGAGAGGCTACCGGGTGGACCAGGGGTGTAGAGCAGTCTAAGTCTCTTCCCAAAGTCCCAAGATGTCTCCTTTCAGGAGGAGTGAGGGTGTGAATGAGGCGAAGACACGTCGCCTCGTGACCCATTCGTTGTTCGACCGTTCCCATAGTTGTTGGGTCCGGTCTCGTGATCGATGTTGAAGGACATCGTTGGGCGATTGTCTAGATGTAGATGATCCAGTAGTGTTGAGTAGACCAGTAAATCCAGGTCTCTTCGATCGACGGTATGGTCTCTAGACCAGTAAATATGGGTCTTTTTGATCGACGGTATGGTCTCTAGACCAGTAAATCCGGGTTTCTTCGACCGACGGTATGGTCTCTCCCCATAAGTCCCAAAAGACTCCCTCCGGGAGTGAGGGTGGGGGTGAGGTTGGTCGCGCCGCCGCGTGACCCTGTTATCCATTGGGTTTCTACCCATGTTTTCCTTAAAAGGAAATTGATTATGTATTGAACTGTAGAATGGTGATTGGTTTCCAGCCACTCACTGAGCTTGTAGCTCACCCCTCGCATACTGTTTCTTTTCAGGGGCAGTGTTGGGCGTGGAGCTGGAGCTTTCCTGTGGCGTGGTCTTATGGGCGTGGAGCGTTCTGCAGGCGGGTGGCGAGTGAGAGGCTGTCAGCATTCCTAGAGTCATTTTATGCTTTGTAAATCGTGCATGTGGCACAGGTTGTATTTTCTTTGGTCTAGACTTGGCTTTCACAGGACATTGATTGTGTATTCGGGTCTGTAATAATGTTTTTGATTTACAGACATTGTTATATATTATGCTTCCGCTTTTCAATCAGTTATCATTATCTTGCTTTGCCGCCTTGTGTGTTGTTGTTGGTGTCCTTATTGACCTCAGGTATTGATAGCTGATATTTATTATTGCCACGTCTCGGGGACGGCCACCCTGGGGCGTGACATGGTCCACCGGTAGCCCTTTCCCCCACGTAGCCTCTACCTGGTATACTCCCATTATCAGTACTCTCCCGAATGCATCGGTGGTACCTACGGATGGGAGCCCTCTGTCAGGACAGCTGTAATCACCGGGGAGTCTCTAAATCGGATCCAACGAAGGGGAGAACGAACCCACGCTCGCAACATCATTCGTTAACCCTCTCCCGGGTAGCCTCTACCTGGTATACTCTCACGATCAGTACGCTCCCGAATGCATCGGTGGTACCTACGGATGGGAGCCCTCTGTCAGGACAGCTACAACTCGGGCCCCCTCAACACGGACGACATTGGGAGTAAACATTCCATGTTCGCAAAGCGAACCCAATGGAAAACAACTACTCTACAATATCATTCGTTAACCCTCTCCCGGGTAGCCTCTACCTGGTATACTCCCACGATCAGTACGCTCCCGAATGCATCGGTGGTACCTACGGGTGGGAGCCCTCTGTCAGGACAGCTACACCCGGACCCCCTCAACACGGACGACAATGGGAGTAAACATTCCATGTTCGCGAAGCGAACCCAATGGAAAGCAACTACTCTCGAAAATCACTTATCGAGATATCGAATACTACTGTACTCCCACACCGTTGCGTCGCTCAGACACAAAGGGGTTGCCTCTGCTCTCACATAGAAATAATCCCATAAGCTAATGAATTCTCCTGAATTCCAAATGAGTGCATCGCTCGGATGCACGGGGCGATTGCATCGCTAGCGCTCTAACTAATAAGGTACAACCCGACAGCGGGTCATACCCACGCCTATTCCAACTAGGCCTATCAGTTTTAACATGCGCATATATTTTAGAGGAGAAATTAATCTTAGTTATGTGCATGAACTATATGCACGATCACATATCAATTAATCGTAGGGATACTCCCTAATCATATATTTACATCATAATGAATCCATACAACATGCATACATGGTCATTAATCACATAAGCATACAAAATATGCCCTAACATCCGTTGGATATCGCCAACTTAAAAGAAAGAGTCAAGCGCGATCTCGCGCACTAACAGGTGCATGCCAATATTCCAAACGAACTTGAGTCGAGTAGGAAATCGCATCTACTTACTCAGTTCGTTCAGAGGGAGAGGGCGAGAGAGATCATCATCTCATGCAGCTGGTCATAGCTTTGCCCCATTAGCATGGGCGCAACAGCTATACCATGCCCTTGAGTCTTATTGCAAGGGAATATTAGGCAGGTGCCCGTTATTAACCCAGACTTAATCATACTGTATATTCCCATTAATATGGTGGGAGTAGTATTACAATACTACCTAAGACATGTCATATTCTATACATCCATACACATTTACAACATACATGCCCATACTAGAGGGGCTCATGCAACACAATCATTCATACATGAATACAATACATGTATGGGTTAAAGACATCTAAGTCCCTACAAACATGAGAAAACCCATATAAGTCCCTACTAAAATTAGGACAGACGTACGAGTCCCTGAAAACTAAGAAAAACCCAATTATCATCCCTGAGTTAAATTTCCATCTAAATGTAACGGAATATTCCTAGAATATTCCATCACATATAATTGTGTAGACATTGAAGTACTTATAAACAGTCATAAAGATAAATTAGTTCCTGCAAAAGATAAAATTGTCCCTAAAAGACTTTTACATTAAATTGTGTATATATTGTAGTCCCTAAAAATAATCATAAAGACAAATTAGTCTCCGCAAAAGACAAAATTGCCCTTGAAATTACATATAATTGAATAGACATTACAGTCCTTATAAACAATCGTAAAGACAAATTGGTCCCTCTAAAAGACAAAAATACCCTTGAAGGATTTTTACATTTAATTGTGCAGACATTGAAATTTAAAAATTAAATACCCTCTAAAATACTGCAATTTCTACACAATTAAATGTAAAAAAATTTCAGGGGCATTTTTGTCTTTTACATGTACCAATTTGTCTTTACGATTATTTATAAGGACTGTAATGTCTATCCAATTAAATGTAAAAATCTTTTAGAGGCAATTTTATCTTTTGCAAGGACTAATTTGTCTTTATGATTGTTTACAAGGACTGCAATGTGTACACAATTTAATGTAAAAGTCTTTCAGGGGTAATTTTATCTTTTGCAGGGACTAATTTGTCTTTATGACTGTTTATAAGGACTTCAATGTCAACACAATTATATGTGACAGAATATTCTGGAAATATTCCGTTAAGTTTGGATGGAAATTTAACTCAGGGATGATAATTGGGTTTTTCTGAGTTTTCAGGGACTCGTACGTTTGTCTTAATTTTAGTAGGGACTTATATGGGTTTTCCCATGTTTGTAGGGACTTAGATGTCTTTAACCCTACATGTATATAAGCCTAGCATGCAAGATATCTACATATTATAGCTTAAGCATGGCCATACTACTTATCTACACAAGTAGTATAGCTAGGGGGGCCCCATCGATGCATGACGCGCCATTGTGCGCGTCGAGCGCATCCCGAGAGGGGGGGGGGGATTGGATCGAACCACTCACCATACAACCCGGGACCTCGCACATCCCATTAGAAATTGGGTGAGTAACAACACAATTTAGCACTTAGAAATCATTAGAAATACCAAAGACTTAGACATGCACGCATACGAGCTCGCACGCATGTGAGCACGCGCGTACGCACGCATGTCCGGGTGCCCTAACACCTACCCGAGACCCTGGGCAGCCCCACGCATGCCCCAGCACGCGCACGCACGCACTGGCCCCCAGCCCCGCGCCCAGACGCACGCCCAGGTGCACTGCCCCGCGCGCGCACACTCGCGCGCACTCCCCCTGCGCACCCCCGCTCGCGCCAGCGCCCCCGCGCACCCTCGCGCCCACTCCGCGCGCACCCGCCTGCTCACGCGCACGCTCCCGCGTGCGTCTGCGCGCCCGCCTGCGCCTGCCAGCGCCCTCCTGCGCGGGCGCCTGCGCGCGCATTCGCGCAAACAGCCCCTTGCGCGCGCCCAGCCTTCCCTAACCCCTTCTAACCCCTCCTCCACACTTCTCACTCACCCTAAACCAATCATCTAGCATGCATGACCTCCCAACAACCCCTTAAGCCATGAAAAACCAAGAAAAGAAGAAGAAGAGCTCACCTTGGGAGGGGGAATGAAAGGGGGAGACTCGGGGGGCCTCGATGCACCGGCGACCACCTCAACCACCACCACCACTACCACCACCCCCACAGCCCTCCTCAGCCTCCTTCTTGGCTGAAAATCAGGGGGGGAGGAAAGTTCATGAAAAGGTGCTTGAGAGAGAGGAGATCAACAACAACAACAACACCTACATAAACCTAGACTTGCACTTGCACCTTCTCCTTCTCTTCTCTTTGTGACATTAACACAAACACTTGGGGGGCTTTGAAAGAGAGGAGGAGAGACCAAGATGTAGACGTGGGAAGTGAGAGAGAGAGGTAGAGAGAGATATTTTGGCAAATAAATATCTAAGAGAGGGATAGAAATGACCGATTTTTCCTTGACTAGAAATTCTGAGCATGCTTCACTAGAACAGCCATAACTTCCTCAATATAGCTCTGCATTACACAATTCAAAGTCCGTTGGAAAGCCAAGAAGATTATCTACAACTTTTATGATTATGCCAAAATCAAATAATCCCTCTAGCTATTCCTAAATTAGAGCTAAACATAGAACAGGGCTGCTGCCAGAATTTTTCATCCCCGGGGTTACTTGGAAAAATACCCATAACTCTTACTACATGAATCCAGTTGACCTAATTCCACTTTTGTATGAAATCTAACTCAAAACTGAGAATTTCATAACAAAATAATATTTAAACCTCTTCATCTTGGATTTTAACAAAATCAAATCCAAATACCAAATTGGAAATACAAAACTTCTAGGAGAAAAAAAATTATGTAACCAAATTTTCAATCAGAGCGCTCCAAATGACACAGGCATAACAAGTCATGGGATGGAAATGAGATTGAGAATAAAGAATTCCATGGCAATGAATTCTGTTCTTTTGATCAAATGAGATGGTATAAAGATGTAGTTGAAACCACTAATCCATGTAGTTTAGTGGTGATTGAAATGGAAAGCACACAACGATTCAAGTATTTCTTTATTTGTTTCTGAGCATGTGTTGAAGGTTTTGAGATTGGATGTAGACCGATATTGTGTGTTGGTGCAACATTCTTGAAGTCTAAATTTCAAGAATAATGTTGGCCGCCTCAGCGTACAACGCTGAAGATAAGCTTTATCCTGTTGCGTTCACAGTTGTTGAGAATGAGAATTATGATTCTTGGTTGTGGTTCTTTACAAATTTGAAGAATGCTCTTACTAGTGAACGTCGGATTATATTTATTTTTGACAGGTTGAAAGGTTTGATTGCTGTCATGAAACAAACTTTTCTAGATTCATATCATTCTTATTGTCTTAGGCATTTGAAGATGAATTTTAAGAGTATTGTTCTGAGATAATATGACAAAACACGCAAGGAAGTTTTGTCCAGTTTGCTGGATTCTACTGCATATTCCTTTTCAAGAGCTGAATCTAAAAAATCACTTAAAATTTTGATAAGGGAGGTGCCGCAAGCTGAGGTCTGGATGGTTGAACATGGTCCTGAGCATTGGTGCAATGCACTTTTCCAAGATGAGCGATATGGGATAAGTTATCCACTGTCATATCCTTTTGTGCTTATGCATTCATGTTTCTTTATCCTCCTTCTAAATTTATGTAGTTAGTCATTTTGTTTCTGTACATTAACATCTGATATCGATAACAAAACAGATCATTGTTTAAATCCATAATTGGCTTATCTATATCCTGTAGAAAATTTTGTTATTTCTGCAACTTGATTAATTATTTATGTACATTGTTTTAGATTATGTATTTCAACATGGCCAAATCATTCAACAATTGGATCATGTAAGCATGTCACTTGACGATTTTACAAATGATTGATCACATTCGTGTCCTGATTATGGATTTAACAACGAGGAGGAGGATTAAATCCGTAATGTGGCAGACTTTATTATGTCCTAGAGTACATAAAAGACTAGAAAAGATCAATGAGAAGAGAAGGGGAATGGAGGTTAGACCATCTAAAAGTTTGAGTTTGTGGCTAGGGACTGCTCATACGAGGTAAACATAGAAGATCGGACATGCCTATGTAGAAAATGGCAGGTTACAGAATTATTGTGCATTCATGCCTGTACTGTCCTTGTTATCATCAATGAATACCTGCACACATGGTGTGACCCGTTCTACACTACTGAAACATATAAAGAAAAATTAGGCACTTAATATCTTTTCAATACCTACAATGGGGATGTTAAGACCAGAGTTGAATGACATCGTTGTCACGCCCCAGGGCCGGCCGACCCCGGGACGCGGCAAGTGTATATATGATATTAGTAACAGGAGTTCAATAGCATACTCACACAACAGCTAAAAAGACAACAAAAGCAGGGCTGACATGATATATACACCAATAGCGGAAGCTAAAAGACTGAATCTGTAATCCAAAACATATTACAGACTCGATACATAATCAACTGTCCTGTGAGAGCCAATATATACAAAGACATCCAAATACAATACAAACGCGTGCCCAAGCACGGAATATAATACATACAAGCAAAAGGGATGCTGATAGCCTCTGATACATGCGGGACGTGGCGCTACTCCACTACTGATGAAATCCCTCGGGGAGTTCTTCCTCCAGATCCGACTCAGATGACACTGGAGAAAAATATTATGCGAGGGGTGAGCCACACGCTCAGTGAACAGCACAACCCATGCCTCACAGCTTATATTAACCACAACCAGATATTATTAATCCACAATCATCATTAATAAAAGCCACAAAATGGCAGCAACTAACCAAACTAGTGGGTTGCTATCGCCAACCCACTACACCCTCACCTCACCCCTCAATAGGTGACAAAGGATATTGGGACTGATAATCATCCATACACATCCATACACCCTCACCCTCACCCCTCAATAGGTGACATAGGATATTGGGACTGATTAGCCTGATAAACATCCATACACAACCATACACCCTCACCCTCACCCCTCAATATGGTGACATAGGATATTGGGACTTACAACACAAATCCAGAGGGTCGCTATCGCCAACCCACTACACCTCACCCTCACCCCTCAATAGGTGACATAGGATATTGGGACTGACTAGGCTGATGGTCGCCCTTGGTCCACCGATAGTCTCTCCCCACTCCGTAGGCCGCTTGGCCACTCCCACATTTAGCACTATCCGTCCCAAATCAGAGGTGCCTACTGATAGGAGCCCCTGCACGGGACAGCCTTTCTAACGTCGGGGAGTCTCTACACGGATCCAACGAAGGGAACAGAACAGCCTATCCATCGCATATGATCCACTCGATCCGCAGACAACACATCTCAACAAACTCTAATGTCACGAATTCTTCCGAATTCCTCCAGGCGCATAACCACGATGCGGGGAATATATATAATAATAATAGTAACAATGGTATAATATTATTGGGAAAGAAACCTTGGGAGGGCAGCGTGAGGTCCCGATATAGGACATCCCGACAACCAAACAAGGAACACGGAGTACCCTAACCCGGGTCTCAATGTTGACCTCGCAAGGCCCCTCCCTATAATATTATCTAAGGCATGCAATTTACACATATGCTAGCATTTAATTTAATAAATTAAACTAGTAGGACACATGCATAGGCCGAGGCTTTCCTAACATGATAGCAAGGTGACAGGATGCACGGCTCTTACACATATCCTAAGGGTGCAAGTCCCTAACATACAAAGTCTAGGGTAGCATGCATACTACATTTTTATCATGCTTGCATGGATTACACATTACAACAAGTTAATATAAATCCATGGTGCCCCAGGGGAGGGCAATACACTCCCAAGTGAGTAGTACGCCTCCCTACTGGGTTGGATTGTCCCACTCACCGGTAGCCGGGTCGTCGCGCGACCGTCCGTCAAGATCTGCAAGATAGGGTAATCAAATCGGTGAGTAAAATACACAAATAAATCCAAAAATACATCAAAATACACAACACTCGGACAAGCGTACATACGGCCTGTACGCACGCGAGCCCGAGCACCCCAACTCATTCCCGAACCCCCGGGCAGCCGCATGCACGGCCACCCGCCCCGGGCGCACAGCCGAGCCCCGGCCCGCACCCAGACGCCCTACCGAGTCCAGCCCGCACGCTCGGACACCCTGCCGAGACCTCCCAGGTGCACCGCGCGCACACCCGCACACCCTGCGCCCCAGCGCCTCACCCCGCGCGCACCCCGCGCGCACCACCGCTCGCCCAATCGCGCCATCGCCTAGCTCCGCGCGCACCCCGCGCGTACCACCGGCTCGACCAGCCCCGGGTGCACACGCGCGCACTGCGCCCCAGCGCAGCGCCCCGCACGTGCTCCCGCCCGCACTGCGCCCCAGCGCGGCGCCTTTGCCTGCATGCGCCCAAACCGAGCTCGCTCACACTCCCCGCTCGCACCGACTGCTCGCCCACGCGCCCCTGCGCAGCGATCCCCGCGCATGCCGCGCACTGCGCCCAGCGCGCCCGACCGCCGCGCCCAGCGCGCCTGCCCGCAGCTCGCCTGCCAGCGCCTGCCTGCCTGCGCCTGACCGCCTGCGCCTGCCTGCCTGCGCGCGCCTTTGCCTGCATGCGCCCAAACCGAGCTCCACCCGCGCGCACGCCCGCGCGCACGCCCACGCGGCCCTGCCAGCGCTGCCCTGCCAGCCTACCAGCCTACCCGGGACAACCCACCACCCTGCCCGAGCCACTCCACCACTACCCACCGGCCACTGATGGCCTCCAACAGCCACCAACAACCACCCACAGCCACCAGCACCCCAAACACCTCCTAAACAAGCATCTAATGCAAGAAAAGGAAGGAAAGAAGGCTTACCCTAGGAAGGAAAGGAAGGAAGGAAAGACCAGGAGCTCTTCGTGCACTGAAACTCCTCCCCAAAGCCCTCCACCACCAAGAACTCTTTCCACCCTCAAAGGGGCTGAAATCAGAGGAGAAAAGAGGGGGTTAGAGGGGGTCAAACTCGCCGAACTCGAATTCGAGACCACCGGTGGATAGATCGGGATGAGATCTAACCTTTCTGTTCTTTGAGTTTTGAGTTTCAAGCACTCTAGGTAGCTCAAACCCAAGAAAAAGAGAGAGGGGGAGAGAGAAATCAAGTGGAGAAGAAGATGAATAGTGGGGGCAACTTTTTAGATTCACTTATATATAATCCCTCACTTAGATTAGGGTTAAGAGTGGATTAATTAGGTTTAAGTGAGGATTAAAGGGCTTTAAGTGGGTTTTGACTTGGGTCAACCCAACCACAAATAAAAACAAAAGGGGTTGACCAATTCATGGGCCCACTTTGACTGAGTCAACTCTCCCAATGATTTCTCGCTCGGTCAAAACCCGGATACGCCCCGGAACTGTGAAATTCTGAAACGTTACCGGAATTCGACGAAATTTTTGTGAGTGGCTTGGAATGGCACCAGGACACATAATATGCAGTTAGATTTTCAATCAGATCCCTCATCTCAGGGCGATAGCTAACAGCCCGAAATTTTAGCAGTTCGATCGAAAAACGAAAAAAAATTGAAAAACTGCCAGAATGTCCCAACGGTTACCAGAAGGTTAAAAGTGATACATATATAACAATCATGATCAAGCCATCTATGATGAAGAAGCGACCTGGAAGAAAGAAGAAAAGAAGAATTCCATCCAGAGGTGAGATTAACACATTGCCTTATTAATGCTCTTTCTATAAACAGTTTGGTCACAATCGACAAACGTGCGAGAACCATTGCCTAGCAAATATCATTTGTTATGCCTGTGTCATTTGGAGCCTTATTTTTTCGATCGGAGTCGCTAAAATTTTGGCTTTTAGCCACCTGCAGGAGTTGGAGCGCTCTGATTGAAAATTAAGTTACAAATTTTCTCCTAGAAGTTATGTATTTGAATTTAATTTTGTTAAAATCCAAGATGAAGAGGTTTAAATATGATTTTATCATGAGATGCTCAGTTTTGAGTTAGCTTTCGTACAAAAGTGGAATTAGATCAACTGGATTCATGTAGTAAAAGTTATGGGTATTTTTTCAAGTATACCTCGGGGATGAAAAATTCTGGCAGCAGCCCTGTTCAATGTTTAGCCCTCATTTCGGAATAGCTGGAGGGATTATTTGATCTTGGCATAAACATGAAAGTTGTAGATAATCTTCTTGGCTTTCCAGTGGACTTTGCATTGTGCAATTCGGAGCTATATTGTTATATATGTGTCACTTTTAGCCTTCCGGGCACCTTTTGGACATTTCTGGTAGTTTTTCAACTTTTCTTTTTTTCGATCGGAACCGCTAAAATTTTGGACTTTTAGCTATCATCATGAGCTTGGGAACTCCGATTGAAAATCTAACTGCACATTACGTGTCCTGGTGCCATTTCAAACCACTCACGAAAATTTCATCGAATTCCGGTAACGTTTCAGAATTGGGCAGTTTCGAATCGTATCCGGGTTTTGACCAAGCGAAAAGTCATGGAAAGACTTGACCAAGTCAAGGGGGACTTTGACCAAGTCAATATTGACCATTGACTTGGTCAAATCATTTTGTTTGTTTGTGTGGTTGAGTTGACTCAAAGTCAACCTCACCAAAACCCTAAGTGTGTGAGTGTGTGAGTGTGTGTGTGTGTGCCCTAAAGTGGGCGTCCCCTTCTCTTCTCTTCTCTTCTCTCCCTCTCTCACTCACACACAAAGATCTCTCACTCCCTCTTCTTATTAGTCTCCATTAGAGGTAGTAGAAGAGGTTGAAAAAGGAAACCCTAGAAGGGGAAAAGATTGGTGAGGGTGAGATCTACTCTTGTATGGTTTTTGTTTTGCTTTCCCCATTGTTTACCTCCCTCTCATATCTTCCCCTTCTCCCCTATTTTCAGCCATTTTAGGGCTGAGAGTGGTCTTGGTGGTGGCGATTTGGTGCGCAAAGGGCACCCGAGTTCCTCCCTTTGTTCTTCCTCTCTTTGGGTAAGTTTTCCTCCTCCCCTAGCTAGTTTAGATGCTTGTTTAGGGTGTGTGATTTGGTGTGCACGCTTGCATGGGTGTTAGGGGGGTGTGGGAGGGCTGAGGAGGGGGTGGAAGGGGCTCGGGCGCGCGTGCGGAGTCATCCAACCCAGTAGGGAGGCGTTCGATGCACGTAGGCATGCATTGCCCTCCCCTGGGGCACCATAATTGTATATTAACTAGTAATAAATGTAAAGCTATGCATGCATGTTTAATATGTTATATCCATGCCACCTTAGACTTTGTATGCTAGGGATATGAACCCTTATATCATGTCTAACAGCCTATGCATCTTTAGTCACCATGTCCCTAATTGGAAAGCCCCGAACTATGCATGTTCCCATCCAGTTTAATCTAATTAAATCAAAATGAGAGCATTTAGTTATAACCATGCCTTAGAGAATATTATAACCTCGTGGTTATAATATGTCTCCCCGCATCTTGGTTATGCGCCCTGGAGGAATTCTTGAGAATTCATGACATTATTAGAGTTACAAATCGGTGTCGACGGATCCAAGAGGATCGTATCCGTGTGAGTAGGCTGTCTTCTCCTTGTGGTTGGATCCGATGTAGGGACTCCCTAGCGTTGGTTGACCTGACAGAGAGCTCCCGTCCGTAGGTACCCACGATGCGTCGGACTGTACTGATAGTGGGAGTATACCAGGTGGAGGCTACGAGGGTGGGAGAGGCTACCGGGTGGACCAGGGCTGGAGAACGGTCTAGTATGCCCCAAGAAGCCCATGTCACCCCCCGGAAAAGGGTGAGGGTGAGGGGGGAGGTGGGTTGGCGATGAAACGACCCATTAGAATGTGTCGTTGCTCCCGTTTTTGGGACTATAAATTATTTAAAGTTAATATGAATTGTGATGCATGGGTTGTGCTATTCACTGAGCGTGTGACTCACCCCTCGCATATATTTTTTCTCCAGTGATATCTGAGTCGGATCTGAAGGAGGAGCTCCCCGAGGCACATCAGCGGTGTCACGCCCCTGGGCGGCCGTCCCCGGGACACGGCAAGCGTATACATGATATCAGAATCTACACAGGAGGTCAATAATATTTCATATACAAGCAACCAGAATGACACACAGACAACAAAGGGGCTGACATGATATATACACCAAATGCGGAAGCAAAAGACTGAATCTGTAAATAAACATACTACAGACTCGATACACAATCATCTGTCCTGTGAGAGCCAATATACACAAATATAACTGAATATATACAGACGCGTGCCAAGCACGGAAATAAAATACATACTGCCAAGAAAGGGATGCTGATAGCCTCTGGCACTCGCGGAACGTAGCGTTGCTCCGCTACTGAAGGAATCCCTCGGACAGCTCCAACTGGTGCTCCGGCTCCGGCTCAGTGACAACTGGGGAAAACATATGCGAGGGGTGAGCAACACGCTCAGTGAACAGCACAACCCATGCATCACAGACAATATTGACCACAATTCAATTATTTATCCAGCCTCTAAGTGGCAGGAACAACATAACTCAGCCGGTCGCTACAACGACGAACCACCACACCCTCACCCTCACCCTTCAACAGGTGACGCAGGATATTGGGACTAATAATCATCCAAAGACAAATCCAGCGGGTCGCTCCTCGCCAACCCACTACACCCTCACCCTCACCCTCAACGGGTGACATAGGATTTTGGGACTGACTAGGCTGTTGGTCACCCTTAGTCCACCGATAGTCTCTCCTCCACTCCGTAGGCCGCTTGGCTTCCACCCACAACTTCAGCACAGTCCGTCACAAATATCGGGAGGCGCCTACTGATGGGAGCCCTCGGAAGGGACGGCCTTATCACGCTGGGGCAGTCTCTACACGGATCCAACGAAGGGAAACAGAACAGCCTATCCATGCACATATGATCCACTCGGATCCGCTGACAACACATCTCTACAACTCTAATGTCATGAATTCTTCAGAATTCCTCCAGGGCGCATAACCAAGATCCGGGGAACATGTACAACAATAGCAAGGGTGGAATATCATTGGGGGAAAGAAACTTGGGAGGGCAGTGTGAGTTCCCGATATAGGACACCCCGACAACCAAACAAGGAACACGGAGTACCCTAGCCCGGGTCTCACCGCTGTCCTCGCGAGGCCCCTCCCCTATAATATTCACTAAGATGCTAATAATCATACAAGGGGTAAATCATTAATTATCAACTAGAGATATAATATTATTGGGACAAGAACCTTGGGAGGGCAGCATGAGGTCCCGATACAGGACATCCCGACAACCAAACAAGGAACACGGAGTACCCTAACCCGGGTCTCAATGTTGACCTCGCAAGGCCCCTCCCTATAATATTATCTAAGGCATGCAATTAAACATATACTAGCATTTAATTTATTAAATAAACTAGTAGGACACATGCATAGGCCAAGGCTTCCTAGCATGAGAACAGGGGAACATGATGCATGGCTCTTACACATATCCTAAGGGTGCAAGTCCCTACCATGCAAAGTCTAGGGTAGCATGCACTCTACATTTTAAATCATGCTCGCATGGAATACACTTTACAACAGGTTAATATAAATCCATGTGCCCCAGGAGAGGTCGATATATCTCTGGACCCGGGCAAGACGCTCGTCGCGTCAGATTGGCGCCGACCGTCGAACCCCGCAAGGACTCGGAGCTTCCCGAGTTGGAGGGTTATTGTAGGAAGCTTGACGAGGGACTCTCGAAGATAGCTGTTCCTCTTAACCGCCTTACTCGGAAGGATGTCCGGTTCGAGTGGTCCCCTTCTTGCGAGGAGAGCTTCCTGGAGTTTATCGGAGGCTCACCTCAGCGCCAATTCTTACCTCTCCGTCTTGGAGTGGTGGGTTCGCAGTTGAGTAAAGGTGTGTCCACGATCCTGCTCACGTCATCCCGTTCGAGCCACTCGTCTCTGAGCCGGACAGTCATTCGTGGAGCAGTCGATTGAGATCATGGACCGCCGCGTGAGGAGGTTCTGCACCAAGACCGTCCAGTTGGTCGAGGTGCGATGGCAGCACCGTCCCGGTGTTAAGGACACTTAGGAGCTCAAGGGATGCCAGGTGTGACGCGTCTTTTCCCCTCCTAGATGTTTTTGCATATTTTGAGGACAAAATTTCCTAAGGGGGGAAGAATGTTATATATGTGTCACTTTTAGCCTGCTGGTAACCGTTGGAGCGTCCTGGCAGTTTTTAAAATTTTTAGGGTTTTCGATCGGAACCGCTAATTTTTGGACTGTTAGCTATCGTCCTGAGCTAGAGGACTCCGATTGGAAATCTGACTGCATATTTGCTGTCCTGGTTCCATTTTAGACCTCTCACGAAAATTTCATCAAATTCCGGCATCGTTTACAAAAATTTCGCAGTTCCGGGGCGTATCCGGGTATTTTAAGTCGCTCACTACATAAGTGGGATCTAAAATTCCCGAGTTACTATTCATCATCCCCGACCTTGGACTCTCTCTCTCCTCTCCTCCGTTTTTCTTCCGTTTGAGCCCCCTACACCCCTCAAAATCAAAAACCTAAAGCACGGGAAGTGTAGATCGGGTCCCGATCTACACTCCGGTGTCTTCAAAACCCGTTTCTGACGACTCTAGCCACTCCGTCCCCCTCTCTTTGTCCTCTGATTCGGGCCATTTCGAGGGCCGTGGTAGATCGGGGCGTAAGAGAGCCTTTGGGAAAGGTTTCGGCTCGCGGAGAGCGTCCGGACTTCCCTTCCTCCCCCTCGGTAAGCTTCTTTCCCTCGTTTTTCTTGTTTAGATGATTGCGGGGGGGGGGGGGGATTTGTGTTTGGGGGTGGTCGGCGGCTGTGGGGGTCGTCGGAGAGTGGTTGGAGATGGTTGGAGGTGGTCGGCGGTCGTGGGAGGGGCGTTTGAGGCGCTCGGGCAGTGGCTGACCTGTTCCGGGCAGCAGGCAGCAGAGGCAGCGACCCAGGGGGCGCGCAGGCCGGGCGCGCGCGGGCATGCGCGCGTGCGTGCGCGAGCGTGCGTACGCGCGGCGTGCGCGCGAGTGCGCGCGGGTCTGGTGCGGGGAGCTGCTCGGGCGACTGTGCGCGGGGCTGTTCGTGCGGCTGTGTGCGAGGGGCTGAGGGCGAGCTGCGCGCGAGGTGCTGGGCGGCTGGTCGTGCTGGGCGCGCGGGACGGGCTGGCAGTGCTGGCAGCGAGCGCAGGGGGCCGGCTGGGCGTGCGCGCGTGCGTGCGCGCGAGCGTGCGCGCGGGCGTGCGCTCGGAGGTGCGTGCGAGGTGTGCGCGAGGCGCAGCGGGGCATGCGAGGTGCGTGCGAGGTGCGCGCGAGGTGCGGCAAGGTGGCGGAGGTGCGTGCGAGGTGCGCGCGAGGTGCGGCAAGGTGGCGGAGGTGCGTGCGAGGTGCGGCAAGGTGGCGGAGGTGCGCGCGGGGCGAGGCGCTGCGCGCGGGTGCGTGCGGGGTGCTCCGGGAAGCTCGGCGGTGTGTCTCGGCGGCGGGCAGGGGCCCGGCGGCGTGCGGGGTGCGCTGGCTGAAGCGCGGCGGTGCACCCGGGCGGTCGGGTGGCCGTGCGGGTGGTTGCCGGAGTGCTCGGGCTAACGTGCGTGCGGGTCGCGTGCACGTTTGCCCGAGTGTTAGGTGTTTGTTGTGGGTTTTGGGTATTTATTTGAGTATTTAATGATATTTGTGGATTTATACTTACCAAGTAATACCCTGTCTTGCAGATCTCGACGGGCGGTCGCGCGACGACCCGGATAGGGGTGAGTGGGACAATCCAACCCAGTAGAGAGGCGTTGTACGCACTTGGGGCGTATACCGACCTCTCCTGGGGCACCGTGGATGTATATTAACCTGCAATAATATGTAATCCATGCTTGTATGATTAAATTGTAGAATGCATGCTACCCTAGACTTTGCATGTTAGGGACTTGCACCCTTAGGATATGTATATGAGCCGTGCACCATGTCTCCTGTTTCATGTTAGGAAACCTCGACCTGTGTATGCGTCCTACTAGTTTATTTATTCAATTAAATGCTAGTGTATGTTAAATCGCATGCCTTAGGTAATATTATTGGGATGAGCCTTGCGAGGACAGCGGTGAGACCCGTGTTAGGGTACTCCGTGTTCCTTGTTTGGTTGTCGGGATGTCCTGTATCGGGACCTCATGCTGCTCTCCCAAGGTTTCTAATCCCAATAATATTATATGTAATGTTGTATGTTTGGTATAATTATTAGCATGAGTAGTGAATATTATAGGGGAGGGGCCTTGCGAGGACAGCGGTGAGACCCGTGTTAGGGTACTCCGTGTTCCTTGTTTGGTTGTCGGGGTATCCTGTATCGGGAACTCACGCCGCCCTCCCGAGTTTCTTTCCCCCAATGATATTCCAACATTGCTTTTGATTGTACTTATTTCCCCGCATCTTGGATATGCGCCCTGGAGGAACTCTGAAGAGTTCATGACATTTGAGTGGTAGAGATGTATTGTCGGCGGATCCGAGTGGATCATATGCGTATGGATAGGCTGTTCTGTTCCCTGCGTTGGATCCGGTAGAGGCTACCCCCAGCGTTAGAAAGGCCGTCCATCGGAGGACCCACATTAGTAGGCACCTCCTGATTTGGTTTCGGACTGTGCTGAAGTTGTGGGTGGAGACCAAGCGGCCTACGGAGTGGAGGGAGAGACTATCGGTGGACCAAGGGTGACCAACAGCCTAGTCAGTCCCAAAATCCTATGTCACCCGTGGTAGGGTGAGGGTGAGGGTGTAGTGGGTTGGCGATGAGCGACCTACTGGATTTGTGAATAGATGATTATCAGTCCCAATAGCCTATGTCACCCATGGATGGGTGAGGGTGAGGGTGTGGTGGTTCGGCGAAGTACGAACCACTGGATTATGTTGTTATGTATTGATGGCTGGATAAAATAATGGAATATTGGTAAATATTGTCTGTGATGCGTGGGTTGTGCTGTTCACTGAGCGTGTGGCTCACCCCTCGCACATGTTTTTCCCCAGTGGTCACTGAGCCTGAGCTGGAGCCGGAGCAGCAGTTGGAGCTTTCCGAGGGATTTCTTCAGTAGCGGAGCAGCGCCACGTTCCGCGAGTGCCAGAGGTTATCAGCATCCCTTCTTGACTGTATGTATTTGATTTCCGTGCTTGGCACGTGTTTGTATATGTTCAGTTGTATTTGTGTATATTGGCTCTCACAGGACAGATGATTGAGTATCGAGTCTGTAGAATGTTTATTCACAGATTCAGTCTTTTGCTTCCGTATTTGGTGTATATATCATGTCAGCCTTTTGTTGCATATGTGTCATTCTAGTTGTCTGTGTATGATATATATTATTGACCTCCTGTGTGGATTCTGATATTATATATACACTTGCCGCGTCCCTGGGTTGGCCGCCCTGGGGCGTGACAGCAGCAGCCCGCGCGCACCCCGCACGCCCCGCGCTGACCCGCGAGCACACCGCACGCCCCGCGCGCCCAGCGTCTCGCCCCGCGCGCACCCCGCGCGCACCTCCAGCCTCGCCCCGCGCGCACCACCCGCTCGCGCCCACTGCTCTCCTCGCGCGCACACCTGCGCCTCTAACCAGCGCCCCGCGCGCGCTCCTGCACCCAGCGCCCAGCATCCGCGACCCAGCGCCCAGCACCCGGGACCCTCACCCAGCGCCCACGCGCACTCCCGCGCAGCACGCGCCCAGCGCGCCTGGCAGCACGTGCTCAGCGCGCTTGCCCGCGCTGCCTGCCTACGCGCATCACCGAGTGGCCCGAGCACCGTTCGCCTGCACGCCCAGCCTGCTTGCCCGGCCTGCCAGCGCACACAGCCTAGCCAGCCTACCCCGCACGCCTAGCCCTGCCAGCCCTACCTAGCGCGCCCAGCACGTCCCCTGCACCACCCGAGCACACGTCGCGCGTACGCCTGCGCGCCCGGCCACCTGGTGCGCCTGCCTGCTGCGCCCGCTGCTAACTCACCCGGGACAGCTGACCACCCTGTCCGGGACTGCCCAACATCCTGCCCGACCACCCAAACTCCCTTCCACAGCCACCAACGGCCTCCGACCACCACCCACAGCCCTCCGACGGCCACCCACCGCCGCCGACCACCACCCAACCTCATATCCACCCTCCTAACATACATCTAAGCATGAAAAGAGAGGAAAAAGGGCTTACCAAGGGAAGGAGAGGATGTTCGGTAGCTCTTCGCGCACCGAAACCTTTCCCCAAAGGCCTCCAACACCGAGATCTTCCTTGGCCCTCGAATTGGCCCAAATCAGAGGAGAAAAGAGGGGGGATGAAGGGGCCAAACTCCTCGAAATTCGAATCCGAGAACACCGGGGCGTAGATCGGGACCCGATCTACACTTTCTATGCTTTGGGTTTTAAGCTTCAAGCCCTCCAAGGGGCTCAAAACCAAGAAAAATGGAGAAGGGGAGAGAGAGAGCTCAAGGAGGAAGAAGATGAATAGTGCACAACCTTTTTAGATTTCATTTAAATAAAGTCAACACACTTAGATTAGGCTTAAGCTAGGTTAATTAGGGCTTAAGCTAGCTTAGGGGGGGCTTAAGTGTGGTTTGACCCTAGTCAACCCAACCACACAAAAGTCCAAAACCAATTGACCAAGTCAAGGTCCAACATTGACCAAGTCAAAGTCTCCCAATGCCTTTTCGCTCGGTCAAAACCCGGATACGCCCCGAAACTGCGAAATTCAGAACGTTACCGGAATTCGACGAAATTTTTGTGAGAGGCCTAAAATGACACCAGGACACATAATATGCAGTTATATTTTTAATCGGAGTCCTCTAACTCAGGACGATAGCTAACAGTCCAAAAATTTAGCGGTTCCGATCGAAAACCGAAAAAACGAAAAACTGTCAGAACGCTCCAACGGTTACCAGCAGGTTAAAAGTGACACATATATAACAAACGGTAGTGGAGCAGCGTCACGTTCTGCGAGTGAGAGGCCATCAGCATCCCCTACTTGATTGTATGTATTGGTTATCCGTGCTTGGGCACACGTTTGTATTTTGATGTCGTTGTGTATATTGGCTCTCACAGGACAGTTGATTATGTATCGGGTCTGTAATATGCCTTTGAATTACAGACTCTGTCGTTTAAGCTTCTGCTATTTGTATATATTATGTCAGCCACCTTATTGTCTGTGTTGTGATTTTCGGTGTTGTGTAGAGTATTTATTGATCTCCTGTATAGACTGCTGATATTATATATACTTGCCATGTTTTCCTTGAAAGGAAAGTGCTTATGTATTGAACTGTTGTATGGTGATTGGTTTTGAACCACTCACTGAGCTTGTAGCTCACCCCTCGCATACTGTTTCTTTTCAGGGGCAGTGTTGGGCGTGGAGCTGGAGCTTTCTTGTGGCGTGGTCTTATGGGCGTGGAGCGTTCTTCCGCCGGGTGGCGAGTGCGAGGCTGTCAGCAGTCCTAGAGTCATTGTATGTATTATAAATCGTGCATGTGGCACAGGTTGTATTTTTCTTTGGTCTAGACTTGGCTCTCACAGGACAGTGATTGTGTATTCGAGTCTGTAATAATGTTTTTGGTTTACAGACATTGTTTATATATTATGCTTTCGCTTTTCAGTCAGTTATCATTATCCTTGCTTTACCACCTTGTGTGTTGTTGTTGGAGTCTTTATTGACCTCAGGTATTGATAGCTGATATTTTATTATTGCCACGTCTCGGGACGGCCGCCCTGGGGCGTGACATATTTGATTATGAGGTATAACAACAGCATTTTAAAGCGTTTCTCCAGTCAATTTGTATCAGTATTGTATGTTATGCTATGTGTTCTTTAGACCGCTTCTATATTCTTGTTATGCGTTTAATTGTTCTATAAGGATATTATTTTTATTCTATGCATGACGATCTACTGTTTAATCATTCTAACTTCCTCTTATGTGCATATTCCAATATGTACGTCTAGTAACTATCATGTTTAAGTGTCATCTGTAAGTGCATTATTTTCTGTAACGTGAATTAGACAATATTTAAACTCTGTAATTGTTCTTGTAAACAGTACAATATTTTCTGTAACTTACAGAAAGCAATATGTAAGTGCAATAATGCATAGAACCTAAAATTAATGCATAAAAATGATAACTTACAAAACACTATAATATCATCTGTAATTCGTGTAATTTGTGAACATATTATCTGTAACTTGCAAATCACTAGAGAAATTATTGCATAACACCTGAAAATATTTCATCACAATATATACATCCTATATGAAAATTTGTTGTATTTCATGCGTTATGCATGCCAATTATAAGTTACTGAAAATTAGTGTATGAGTTACATGCAAAATAACATCAATTTACAAACACTCTAACATCAAGTTATAGAAAGAGTTTATATTTTTGCATAAAATTTTTATATTAATGTACAAAATGCTTATTGAAAGAGGACGGCATGTTATTTCATGTGTTATGTATGCCTATTTAAAGTTCTAACATTCCCTTGTATATTAGTTTGAGAAAATGTAAATGCAGTTACGAAAACTATATATATTAGTTACATAAATATATGTCCATGTTATAGTAAGTACCATTGAAATATATCAAATTTACAGAAACTATAATGAAACATAGAAATGCAATTGATGCATACAAATATGATTGATTTTACAAAAATATGGTTAAACATAAAGATTGTTAAACCTACATTCCAAGAGTGTCTTCATAATAGATTGAAGAACTGAAAGTCTTATAGACAAAAAGAGATACATCAAATGTTTGAATTACGACGCTCTACGCCAATCCTAATAAAATCACTGCCTGTCTTCCCCCTTATCCTCTTCATGTCCTGCTAGGTGAAATCAAACCCACTAAAAGGCATTCGAACTATGCAATCAACATACTTCATAACAAAGAATGCGTAGTCCAAGCTACACATGCAACAATTAGTCAAATACCTAAACAAATTTTCACTTACAAGAGAAGAACAACATTAGTAATAGCAGAAAGCCAAATTGAAATCATATAAGAAGCATACATAGCCAAATTGAAATCATATAAGAAGCATACATACCTGCTTTTCTGCAGGGGCCGATCTTTTACCCAGTTTATCTTCCATTTAGAAATATCGACAATGGTTATATTTTTATGGAATTATTTTTCTATGCATTCTACTATGTCAAACACATGTTTCTTGTAACGAGCATAAGGTAACGAGTTATAAGCTAAGAAGCCCTCCTCGCATAAGTCCAACACCACCAAATGTCAATGCAAATAGTTGTTGAGGACAAAAATATACTTATCTGCTTCACTGATGATATCATCTTTGCACTCCAGCATGTAGTGGGACATGAAACCAAGTCGATCTTTCTCTCCCTTTTGCATGGATAGGCGTTGAAAAGATAGATTCACACATACAGTAAATGATATATCTGTAAATTACATATAATATTCTGAAACTTATAATATTGTAACTATAAACGAAAATAGTTACCTGTACAAAATGCTTCATGAACAAGCATCTCCAGAGTTTTCTACGTCCTCGTTCAATATCCTCTTATCAAGTATGTTGAAATATGCATTGATGACATATCCCTCAGTCATTTGCCCATCAAATGGTATGTCATGAACATGATTCCCAAGAACTTCTGTGCCTTTCATGGTTCTCAACACTGCCTTGTGTGTGATGAGTAAATTTAGGAATCTCTCAATCCATCAGTTGTCATCGTTTGACAATAAATCTTCTCTCTTCAATGAGCCCGAGCACGCCAAACCCAATAGATGAACTTTATTTTAAACTATCATCCTCAATATTATAAACAACATGCAGCTGACAAAACAAAATTCACAGAAGAAGATACATAAGTACAGATAATGTTTAAATAGTTACAGACGGTATAGAAAACATTCACAGGTTTACCTGATCTATTTGGCTGTTGTCTAGTAACGGAAAAATGTCTACCACTTGGCTCTGTATTGTTTACAGAAATATGAACCAATAAATATAGATATAACTTAAATAAATATAGAAAACAAAATGACATGTACAGATATACCTCTTCCAACTGTCTATCAACCACAACCTGGTCATGTTCTTTCTCCTCCTCTCCCCCATTCCCCTTCTTCTCCGCCCCTTCTCTTTCACCTCCTTCGCCTGCTCCTCCACATTGCCAACCCCCTTCCTATTCCCCTCATCCTCCCCCTTCCTATACCCCACCCATAAAATCATCTTCCAAAGACAAACAATAATAATTATTTAATAAAGTATAATAGATGTATATTCTTATGTACTTCTAACAAGTAGGTAGAATAAAGTCATAGTTGTATATTCCTATGTACTTCTAACAAGTATGTAGAATAATAATCATAATTTTTTTTATAAATACAACAATACAAAGAATAAATACATTATAAAATATTAATTAGCTAGATATTAAAAATATATATAAATATATTTAAAAAATAACATCTTACTCTTCTGAGAAGCGTTTAGAAGAAAACTTTTGTATATATAATTCAATCCGATCTCTTGAAATACAAAAAACGTTCAATAAAGAAAATGATTAAAATTTCCAAATAAAATGTTCAAAAATATTAAAAATGAAACACATTCATCATCCTTCAAAACAATTAGAAAACAAACAAAAACTCTAAATCGTTGAATTTAAATATTATTGAAAAATAATCAAACATAAACAAAACAAAAAAATAATCTTGGAACGACATAAAGACTTAAGAAACTAAAAAAAATTGAATTAAATAGGAGAGGTTGGGCATTAATATTTATTTATTTGGAACCGGTTCATCCGAAATAAATGGATTTTTTATAGATATAACCGAGCTTTTTTTTTTGTTTGTTTACAATGATACATGTTTATCTATATTTTGAATTGAAATACAAAAAACTGTAATTATTTTGTTTTAATTTGTAAATTAATTATTTTTCTATATCTTATTAACCCATACTCTTAATTTGAAACAATAAATGTATTTTTAATTTATATCTTAAATCTTTTTAGAGAAATCAATCTATCAAAATTTGAAAAACAATCAACAATATGGTAAGTTAAAATACTATACGAAAAGTATAACCGGGATTATTGAATGCAATCTTTACCAAACATATTTGATTTGATATTTAATAAATAAATATTCAACATTTCTTATGAAAATTAAGTTAAACGAAGATCATATTAAAAAAACAATAACATATAGGAAATTGATAAAACAAACAAATAAATAAATAATAGAATTTAATATCTATACATTTTCTGTAATTAAAAGTTCAATAATATTTAATATAAAATAATAGTAATATAAATATATGGGTAATAATGTAAAAATATTTATAGTAAATATAACAAAATTACAGTTAAATAAAAATTACATCGGTTTAAATATATAATTGCACTAATATTGAAATTTAAAAATACTATTAAATTATATATATTATTATTAAAAGTCTTAAAAAATAATAATGTTATTAAATTTTAAATATTAGTATTGATTTTTTATGTATAATATAATTGTCAAATACTAGATTTTATCTCACAAAATATGATTTTAAGAAATTAAAAAATTGCATACATTTACTATCTTTTAAAATATATCAACAAACCCTGTCTAATTATCATATACTTTCTCTGACAAAATGTGATTTGAAAGAAAAAAGGATTAAAATCGGTGTAAAATCAATTTACATTGTCATTCATTTGTTTTCATCCAAATGAGTAACACCTGTTTTAAATAATATATATAATTTTTTTTGGTAAACAACGCCCTTAAATAGGGTGACAGTCCCGACTACAACAACAACAAACTACTATTATTAAGGAAATGTGGACCAATAATGGCCCAGAGAACATAGTGGGCTGAAGCCCATGATACTCAGCCCATAGGATTGGAGAACCTTTTTTTCTCAAAAGTCGATCCCTGCAATCCCGAGTAAACGGGGTGTCCCTCTACATCCGCACTAAGTGGGTCGGGATGCTTTGAACAACAATTTAAAATCTGGTTTTATCTATCCAAACAATAACATTTAAAAGAATTTAAAATGCTGTTTTGTTTATCCAAATGGGTTGGGTCCGATCCCGGACCTGATTACACATGCAATTTATTTGATCCGATTTGGACTCGACCCGGTGGATCCGATCATAAAATCGGCTCGTGTCCAAGTCCACCCCAACCTGATCCTATAGACCCGAGACCCAATTGTTTTATATATATAAGCCATATGGTTTTGGACATTATGCAAGCACAACATTAAACTTCTACCATCTAAACTATTTGTCTTTCTTTTTCCGTTGTGTTGCTGTTGCAACTTGCAAGAACTTAGTTGTTTAATATGTAGTAAATTTAGTGATGTAATGTGCTTGTATAACTTTGGTTAACTTATTAAAGTGCTTGTATAATTTGGTTGGTTTGTTGCAAATTTATTTTGGGTGTCTGTTGTAACTTGTAAGACTTTAAAAAGTAGATTTGGTTTATGTGTTTGTGGTAATTTGTTTTAAATCTTTTTAGTGTTTAGGTTAACATATTTTATGTTGTATGTTTTGAAAATTATGCCAGATGTTTAATTTATAAATTTTTTTTGCAATGATGTTCTTCTTTTATATGCCATTCCTGAGTCCGGGTCCTAATTCCCAAGGACTTGTCGGTCCTGGGTTGGACAGGGTCCAACGGGTCCTATCACAGGTCGAGTCCTGGTCCACCATGATCCGGCCTAGACTCTACCCGTTGACATGCCTAATCCAAATGAATAATAAATAATAAAAAAATTGGTTCAAATATTAACTATCATTTAATAATATGTACACTAATTATATAAAATATTTTTTAATCTAAATTAGTATAATATAAATTAATGATTTTTATTATAGGGTGGATTGCCCAAATTCCCCTTGACCAACAGCCCCATTTTTTTTCTCCATCTAGACTTTTTTTTTTTTTCTTAACCTTGAAATTTGGTCCCTTTTTTTTTGCCCCTCACCAATGTCACCTATGATTGCGGTAGTCTGCTTGTCGGGTGCAGCACGCTCCTAGCCAACTACACTAGGCAGAGTGATCCCGATCCTGCCACAATCATGATTTGGTTGTATAGGTCCCCTCTGTATGCAGCTAGGCCTAGACCTTAGCCTAGGCCTGTTCGGTTGATTTCAAGGATTGTTTAGTGATATTGTTTTTTAAAGGATATGACTGTGTGACTACTCTCAAACCTGCTCGGGCTGCTACTGGTCTAATTGTCACCGCCTCTTCAGCAAACCTTTTGAAGTCCTGGTCATCCAAGCTGTCCTCATCGAGCGAGGGACCTGGTCATTCGAGTTGTCTGTTATATATGTGTCACTTTTTGCCTTCTGGTAACCATTAGGACATTTTGGCAGTTTTTCAGTTTATTCATTTTTCGATCGGAACAGCTAAAATTTTGGACTGTTAGCTATCATTCTGAGTTTGAGGACTCCGATTGAAAATCTAACTGCATATTATGTGTCCTGGTGCCATTTCAAGCCACTCACGAAAATTTCATCGAATTCCGGTAACGTTTCAGAATTTCACAGTTCTGAATCGTATCTGGGTTTTGACCGAGCGAGAAGTCATTGGGAGACTTGACTTGGTCAAAGTTGACCTTTGACTTGGTCAAATGACTTTGGATTTTAGTGTGGTTGGGTTGACTAGGGTCAAACCTCACCTAAGTGCACTTAAACCTCACTAATCCAAGCCTAAACCTAATTAATTAGCCCTAAGTTAAGTGTGGGTGTGAGAGTGTGTGGTGTGTGTGTGAGTATAATAAAATCCCACGACTACAAACAGCCCTCCTATTCATCATCTTCTCCAAAATTTCTCTCTCTCTCCCTCTCTTTAATCCCCCCTTTTGACCTAGTTCAAGTGGTGGAAATCAAAAACCCTAAGAAGAGAAAAGATAGGTATTGTCCCGATCTATCTTCCGGTGGTCTCGGATCGAGTTCCCTCATGTGTGACCCCTTCTCATGGTCTCTTTTCTCCTCTGATTGCAGCCTTTTAGGCTGAGTTGAAGGCTTGGTGGTGGTGGCCTTGGTGGTGGTATTTTCGGTGCGCGAAGAGCACCGAGCTCCTTCCCTTCCCTTCCTCTCCTTTGGGTGAGTTTCTGTCACGCCCCAGGGCGGCCGTCCCCGGGACGCGACAAGTGTATATATGATATCAGCAGTCTAAACAGAAGGTCAATAATATACCCTAAACAACATCAACAATTTCAACACAGACAACAAAGGGGCTGACATGATATATACACAAATAGCGGAAGCTAAAAGACTAAATTGTAACTCAAAAACATATTACAGACTCGATACATAATCAACTGTCTGTGAGAGCCAATATATACAAAGACATCCAAATATAATACAAACATGTGCCCAAGCACATAATACAATACATACAAATAAAAAAGGGATGCTGATAGCCTCTAAAACTCGCGGGACGTGGCGCTGCTCCGCTACTGATGAAGTCACTCGGGGAGCTCCTCCTCCAGATCCGACTCAAATAGCACTGGAGAATAATATATGCGAGGGGTGAGCCACACGCTCAGTGAACAGCACAACCCATGTATCACAATTCATATTAACCACAATTTTATTATTATTCAAGCCTCAAAGTGGCAGGAACTACACAATCCTATGGGTCGCTACATCGCCGACCCACCCCACCCTCACCCTCACCCTCACAATCCAGTGGGTCGCTACATCGCCGACCCACCCCACCCTCACCCTCACCCCTCAATATGTGACATAGGATATTGGGACTGACTAGGCTAATGGTCACCCTTGGTCCACCGATAGTCTCTCCTCCACTCCGTAGGCCGCTTGGCCACTCCCACATTCAGCACAGTCCGTCCCAAATCAGGAGGTGCCTACTGATGGGAGCCCTCCACGGGACAGCCTTTCTAACGCTGGGACAGTCTCTACACGGATTCAACGAAGGGAACAGAACAGCCTATTCATACGCATATGATCCACTCGGATCCGCCGACAACACATCTCAACAACTCTAATGTCATGAATTCCTCAGAATTCCTCTAGGGCGCATAACCAAGATGCGTAGAACATATATAATAATAATTAACGAGGGTTATAATATTATTGGGAAAAGAAACCTTGGGAGGGCAGCATGAGGTCCCGATATAGGATACCTCGACAACCAAACAAGGAACACGGAGTACCCTAGCCCGGGTCTCAGCGCTGACCTCGCAAGGCCCCTCCCTATAACATTATCTAAGGCATGCTAATAATCATATGCTAGCATTTAATTAAATCAATTAAACTAGTAGGACGCATGCATAGGCCGAGGCTTCCTAGCATGAGAACAGGGTGACAGGATGCATGGCTCTTACACATATCCTAAGGGTGCAAGTCCCTAACATACAAAGTCTAGGGTGGCATGCATTCTACATATTAATCATGCTTGCATGGATTACATATTACACAAGTTAATATTGACCATGGTGCCCCAGGGGAGGACGGTATACGCCCAAGTGCATATAGCGCCTCCCTACTGGGTTGGATTGTACCACTCACCAAAGACCGGGTCGTCGCGGGACCGTCCGTCGAGATCTGCAAGATAGGGTAACCAACTTGGTGAGTAAAATACACAAATACGACAAAATACATTAAAAATACACAACACTCGGTCAAGCGTACATACGGCCTGTACGCACGCGAGTCCGAGCACCCCGACTCACTCCCGAACCCCCGGGCAGCCGTACGCACGGCCACCCGACCCAGGCGCACAGCCGAGCCCCAGCCCGCGCACCAGGCGCACTGCCGAGCCCAGCCCGCACGCCCGGACACCCTGCCGAGCCCCCCACCGGTGCACCGCCGCTCACTGCGCCCCAGCGAGCGACTCGCGCGCACACCCGCACGCCCAGCGCCCCAACGCCTCACCCCGCGCGCACCCCGCGCGCACCACCCGCTCGCACCACCCGCTCGTCCAGCCCCGGGTGCACCCGCGCGCACTGCGCCCCAGCGCAGCGCCCCGCACGCGCACCCGCCCGCACTGTGCCCCAGCGCAGTGCCCCGCACACACTCCGCTCGGCGCCCTGCGCGCAGCACCCGCACGCGGCCCCGCGCGCGCAGCACGCACTGCGACTCTGCGCAGCGCTCCGCGCGCACGCCCTCGCAGGGCGCCCACCACGCAGCACCCGCACACTCCAGCTCCACCCGTGCGCACGCCCGCGCTGCCCTGCCAGCATGCCTGACAGCGCCCAGCCTGCGCCTTCCTGCGCTGCCCTGCCTGCCTGCCAGCCAACCCGGGACAGCCCTACCACCTCCCCGACGGCCACCAATGGCCCCCAACCGCCTCCGACCGCCACCAACGGCCACCCACAGCCACCCCTACTCAAAAACAGCTTCCTAACATGCATCTAAGCAAGAAAAGGAAGGAAAGAAGGCTTACCCTAGGAGAGAAAAGGAAGGAAGGGAAGATCGGTTGCTCTTCGCGCACCGAAGCACCTCCTCCAAGGCCACCACCACCAAGGTCTCCCTCAGCCCTAAAAACAGCTAAAATCAGAGGAGAAAGAGTGCATGAGAAGGGGTCACGCATGTGGGAACTCGAATCTGAGACCACCGGAAGGTAGATCGGGAGCTCACCTATCCTTTCTCTTCTTAGGGTTTCTTGATCCAAGCCCTCTAGCTAGGTCAAAAGGTGGAAAAAGAGAGAGGGGGAGAGAGAAATCTTGGTGGAGAAGATGATGAATAGTAGGGGAAAATATTTTTAGATTCACTTATAAGTCAACCCCCACTTAGATTAGGCTAACCTAGGTTAATTAGGGTTTAAGCTAGGATTAGGGAGGCTTAAGTGTGGTTTGACCCTAGTCAACCCAACCACACTAAAATCCAAACACATTTGACCAAGTCATGGGCCCACTTTGACCAAGTCAAGTCTCCCAATGACTTCTCGCTCGGTCAAAACCCGGATACGCCTCAGAACTGTGAAATTCTGAAACGTTACCGGAATTCAATGAAATTTTTGTGAGCGGCTTGGAATGGCACCAGGACACATAATATGCAGTTAGATTTTCAATCGGAGCCCTCAACCTCAGGGTGATAGCTAAAAGCCCAAAATTTTAGCGGTTCCGATCGAAAAACGAAAAAGGCTGAAAAACTGCCAGAATGTTCCAATGGTGACCAGAAGGTTAAAAGTGACACATATATAACATTTTCTTTCCTTCCATTTCTTGTCTAGATGTATGTTTAGGTGTGTTTTTGGGGGTGAAAGATGTGTTTGGTGGTTTGGGGGGTGTTGGAGGGCTGAGAGGGGTGGTAGAGCTGGCTCGGGCATGCGGGCTCCTAGGCGCAGGCAGGCAGGCAGTGCAGGCTCCTCGGCGCAGGCAGGCGGGTAGGCTGGCAGGCACGGTGGACGCATGCTGCTGGGCGCGTGCTATCGGGCGTGCGTGCGGGCGGCGCGTGTGGGTGCTGCGCAGGGGGCGCAGTGCGCGCAGGGCGAGCGGGGAGTGCGTGCGGGGCACTGCGCTGGGGCGTAGTGCAGGCGGGTGCGCATGCGGGGCGCTGTGCTGGGGCGCAGTGCGCGCGGGTGCACCCGGGGCTGGACACGCTGTGCGCGCGGGCACGAGCGAGCGTGCGCGCGGCGTGCGGCGGGTATGGGCGTGCAGGCTGGGCTCGACAGCGTGTCTGGGCATGCGGGCGGGGGGCTCGGCAGTGCGTCTGGGCGCGCGGGCTAGGGCGCGGCTGTGCGCCCGGGGCGGGTGGCCGTGCGGATGGTTGCCCAGGGGTTCGGGAGTGAGTCGGAGTGCTCGGACTTGCGTGCGTACAGGCCGTATGTACGCTTGTCCGAGTGTTGGGTATTTTTAGTGTATTTTTGTATGTATTTGTGTATTTTACTCACCGTATTAAATACCTGTCTTGCAGATCTTGACGGACGGTCACACGACGACCCGGGTATTGGTGAGTGGGACAATCCAACCCAGTAGGGAGGCGTTATATGCACTTGGGCGTGTACCGTCCTCCCCTGGGGCACCATAGTTTAATATTAACTTGTATAATATGTAATCTATGCAAGCATGATTAATATGTAGTATGCATGCTACCCTAGACCTTGTATGTTAGGGACTTGCACCCTTAGGATATGTGTAAGAGCCATGCATCCTGACTCCATGTTTTCATGCTAGGAAAGCCTCGACCTATGCATGCGTCCTATTAGTTTAATTTATTAAATTAAATGTGAACTTATGGTATTTTAGCATGCCTTAGGGAATATTATAAGGGGCCTTGCGAGGTCAGCGTTGAGACCCGGGCTAGGGTACTCCGTGTTCCTTGTTTGGTTGTCGGGATATCCTATATCGGGACCTCATGGTGCCCTCCCAAGGTTTGTTTTCCCAGATAATATTATAACCTCGTTATTATATTATGTGTCTCCCCGCATCTTACTTATGCGCCCTGGAGGAATTCTGAAGAATTCATGACATTTATAGAGTTGAGATCGGTGTCGGCGGATCCAAGTGGATCGTATCCGTGTGGATAGGCTATTTCTTTTCCCTTCGTTGGATCCGTATAGAGACTGCCGTAGCGTTAGACAGGCCTTCCTGACAGAGGGCTCCCATCAGTAGGCACCTCCTGATTTGGGTTCGGACTGTGCTGAATGGTGGGAGCGGACCAGGCGGCCTACGGAGTGGAGGAGAGACTATCGGTGGACCAAGGGTGATTAACAGCCTAGTCAGTCCCAATATCCTATGTCACCTATTGGAGGGTGAGGGTGAGGGTGTGGTGGGTCGGCGATGTAGCGACCCACTAGATTGTGTAGTTCCTGCCACTTTGAGGCTTTGAATAATTATTTGTGGTTAATATAAATTGTGATGCATGGGTTGTGCAATTCCTTGAGCATGTGGCTCACCCCTCGCATAATTTTTCTCCAGTTATCACTGAGTCGGATCTGAAGGAGGAGCTTCCCAAAAGACTTCATCAGTAGCGGAGCAGCGCCATGTCCCGTGAGTGTTAGAGGCCATCAGCATCCTTTCTTTTGATTGTATGTATTATATTTCCGTGCTTGGGCACTCGTTTGTATTATACTTGGATGTATGTGTGTATATTGGCTCTCACAGGACAGTTGATTATGTATCGAGTCTGTAATGTGTTTTTGATTTACAGATTCAGTCTTTTAGCTTCCGCTATTTGTGTATATATCATGTCAGCCCTGCTTTTGTCTGTGTTGTCATTTTAGCTGTTGTTTAGAGTATGTTATTGACCTCCTGTTTAGACTGTTGATATCATATATACACTTGCCGCGTCCCGGGGATGGCCGCCTTGGGGCGTGACATTGTCCTCCTCGGGTGAGTAATCAGGTCGTTTGAGCTGTCCTCCTCAGTCCAGGAATAAGGTCGTCCTTCTCAAGTGACGGACCGGGTCATGCAAGTTGTCTTCCTTGGATGAAGGACTTGGTTGTGATCTTTTGGGTCGGGTTGAGTAGTCTGTTCACCAAAATTGAGTGAACATGTGGCGCAATCAGGACGTGTGTTCTTTGCTTAGAGGAATCAGAGACGACGCAACATATTTTCTGTCAATGCCAGATTGCACGTCATCTATGGTTGGAGATCGAGGCTGCCACTGGGCTATCCACTAGTTTTCTCACAATGGAGGAACTTTGGTCAGCGGGAAAGGAGCTGTGAAGCATCAGAGATGGAAGAATTGCGGCCTTCATTTCCCTATCCATCGTCTCTACGGGTGCATGGGCGATCTGGTTAATGAGAAATGGATCGTTGTTTATGTAACAACTGTGACTTTAACCGTATTAATTGGTTGGTGTCTGACGGATCGTATAGGTGCCGCCGGGCACATGGGTGACGGATCCTGGAGGTGCCGTTGAGCTCCAGGCGACCGGCTCAATAAGAGCCGTCGATCTCGGCGGTCTTTGAATTTTAAATTTCAATTCATTTTTGGAAAGAGCAAAGGCATTGATTTCATTATTCTGGTTTGATGGTGTCGTGAAATTTGTCCCCACGTGTGTGAGGTTATTAATCTCTCTTCCTCTTTCTCCTTTGCATCGTAACCCTAAAACCCTAAATTTTATTTCTTCTCCCTTGGTTTGGAACCATTGTTGGGAGCTCGGGAAGGAGACTCAAGCGAGGTTTGGTGAGTTTTCTAAAGAGTTTTTGATTGATAACGATCCCCTTTAAAAGTCTCTGGTATATGTTTTCGTTTTAAGTTTTCAAAATAAAGAATGGTTCTTCTTCTTGCTTTTTTAATGTTTTCGTATGATCTCGGGTCCCTATGTTTTAACAATGAAATGATAATGATTTTACGGTGTTTTACAAGTTTTTGTGGTGGTGTTGAATCTCACATGCAACCTATAATTTCTTAAGCTTCCTTGTTGGATTCTATTGATCTTTAATATGATTAAAGGATTTTTTGGATCTGATGTTTTAACTATAGTAATATTATGTTTTAATATGGTTTGTAAGTCTTTTTATGCAAAAGTGAATATGTTTATATTATATCGTATTAAGGTTTGTATGCTTGAGGAAAAAATTGTGTTTTTGATCCTTCGAGCCTTGTTTGAACCTTATACACTTAGATTCAAACTTATGATTTATATTTTATGATTTTGGAGTTTTAACGTAGATCCATATTAGTTTTTGTACCTATGATAGATCTAGGGTTTTCCAAAGATGTTTTAGTGAGTCTTTGATTTGTTTTAATTCGATTTTTCGTACGTATGATTTGATTTCGTTATGAGTTCATTACTGTTTTACATCATTTAAGCAACTCGTGTTTTGTTTTCAATGATAGAATGCTTTAAAATACTTTTAACAAGAAAAAATAATATTAGGGTTTCATGCTCTCTGCCTCGGGACGGCTCAGTTAGGAGCCGTCGGGCACGTTTGTCATGGACGGCCCCTGTGGGAGCCGTTGGTTTGCCTCAGATGACTCTTAAGGGAGCCGTCGGGTTTTTCTGTGAGTACGGGTACATCGGGTTTCGTACTGTTTGTGCATGTTGTGATCGATTCATATCGTTTTCAAATAAGGTTAGATTGCCTGAGGCCTTCTGGAGTTGTTTCGAATTGTTGGACCTAAGGTGAGTGGGTCTAGTCTCCTATGTAGTTTTGAGGAATTTTACCAACGATTTTAATTGATATTTTATGTATAAAATTAGAGCATGTCATGTAATATATAGGCTGATGCCTTATTACGTATGTTATATATGTGTCACTTTTAACCTTCTGGTCACTATTGGGACATTCTGGCAGTTTTTCATTTTTTTTTGTTTTTCGATCGGAACCGCTAAAATTTCGGGCTTTTAGCTATCACCCTGAGGTTGAAGGCTCCGATTGAAAATCTAACTGCATATTATGTGTCCTGGTGCCATTCCAAGCCACTCACGAAAGTTTCATCGAATTCCGATAACGTTTCAGAATTTCACAGTTCCGAAGCGTATCCGGGTTTTGACCGAGCGAGAAGTCATTGGGAGACTTGACTTGGTCAAAGTGGGCCCCATGACTTGGTCAAATGTTTTTTGGCTTTTAGTGTGGTTGGGTTGACTAGGGTCAAACCACACTTAAACCCTAATTAATCATAGCTTAAACCTAGTTAGCCTAATCTAAGTGAGGGTGTGAGTGTGTGATGTGTGTGTGAGGATAGATAAATCCCACGACCAAGACAAATCCCCCACTATTCATCATCTCCTCGGAAATTTCTCTCTCTCCCTCTCTTTAATCCTCCCTTTTGACCTAGTTCTTGAGGTTGAAACTGAAAACCCTAAGAAGAGAAAAGATAGGTGAGCTCCCGATCTACCTTCCGGTGGTCTCGGATTCGAGTTCCCTCAAGTGTGACCCCCCTCTTTTAACCCCTTTTTACCTCTGTTTTCAGCCCCTCTTTGGCTGAGAAGAGGTTTTGGTGGTGGTGGCCTTGGAGGTGGTGTTTTGGTGCGCGAAGAGCACCCGTTCTTCCTCCCCTTCTCTTCCGCTCCTAGGGTAAGGTTTCTTTCCTTCCGTTTCTTGCTTAGATGCATGTTAGGAGGGTGTTTTTGAGTTGCGGTGGCTGTGGGTGACGGAGGGTGGCCGTTGGTGGCGGTCGGAGGCGGTTGTAGGCCGTTGGTGGCCATCGGAGTGGTGGTAGGGCTGTCCCGGGTTGGCTGGCAGGCAGGCAGGGCAGCTCAGGCAGGCGCAGGGATGGGCGCTGTCGGGCATGCTGGCAGGGCAGCGCGGGCGTGCGCACGGGCGTGCACGCGGGTGGAGCAGGAGTGTGCGGGTGCTGCGTGCTGGGCGCCGTGCGAAGGCGTGCGCGCGGAGCGCTGCGCAGAGGCGCAGGGCGTGCTGCGCGCGCGGACCCGCGTGCGGGTGCTGCGCGTAGGAGGCCGTGCGACGGCGTGCACGGGGAGCGCTGCGCAGAGGCGCAGGGCGTGCTGTGCGCGAGCGGTGCGGCGAGCTGGTGGCGCACGCGGGGTGCGCGCGGGATGCTGCGATGGGGCGCTGGGCGTGCGGGTGTGCGCGCGGGTTGCTGCGCTGGGGCGCAGTGAGCGCGCGGTGCACCAGTGGGGGGGGGCTCGGCAGGGTGTCCGGGCGGCGGGCTGGGCTCGGCAGTGCGTCTGGGCACGCTGGCCGGGGCTCGGCTGTGCGCCCGGGGCGGGTGGCCGTGCGTACGGCTGCCCGGGGGTTCGGGATTGAGTTGGGGTGCTCGGGCTCGCGTGCGTACGGGCCGTATGTACGTTTGCCCGAGTATTGTGTATTTTTAGTGTATTTTTGGTGTATTTGTGTATTTTACTCACCGAGTTGATTACCCTGTCTTGCAGATCTTGACGGACGGTCGCGCGACGACCCGGTTATCGGTGAGTGGGACAACCCAACCCAGTTGGGAGGCGTTATATGCACTTGGGCGTATACCGTCCTCCCCTGGGGCACCATAGTCAATATTAACTTGTTAATATGCAATCTCTGCAAGCATGATCAGTGAGTAGAATGCATGCCACCCTAGACTTTGTATGTTAGGGACTTGCACCCTTAGGATATGTGTAAGAGCCATGCGTCATGTCACCCGTTCTCATGCTAGGAAGCCTCGACCTTTGCATGTGTCCTACTAGTTTGATTTATTAATTTAAATGCGAACGTATGATATTTTAGTATGCCTTAGAGAATATTAAGGGGCCTTGCGAGGTCAACATTGAGACCCGGGCTAGGGTACTCCGTGTTCCTTGTTTGGTTGTCGGGATGTCCTATATCGGGACCTCATGGTGCCCTCCCGAGGTTTCTTTTCCCAATAATATTATATATGTTCCCCGCATCTTGGTTATGCGCCCTGGAGGAATTCTGAAGAATTCATGACATTCAAGTTGTTGAGATGAGTTGTCTGCGGATCCGAGTGGATCATATGTGATGGATAGGCTGTTCTGTTCCCTTCGTTGGATCCGTGTAGAGACTGCCCCGGCGTTAGAAAAGCTGTCCCGTGGAGGGCTCCCATCAGCAGGCACCTCCTGATTTGGGACAGACTATGCTGAATGTGGGAGTGGCCAAGCGGCCTACGGAGTGGGGAGAGACTATCGGTGGACCAAGGGTGACCAACAGCCTAGTCAGTCCCAATATTCTATGTCACCTATTGAGGGGTGAGGGTGAGGGTGTGGTGGGTCAGCGATGTAGCGACCCACTGGATTGTTTAGTCCCAATATCCTATGTCACCTATTGAGGGGTGAGGGTGAGGGTGTGGTGGGTCGGCGATGTAGCGACCCACTGGATTGTGGAGTTCTGGCCACTTTGAGGCTTTGAAATATTAATTGTGGTTAATATGAATTGTGATGCATGGGTTGTGCTATTCACTGAGCGTGTGGCTCACCCTCGCATATATTTTTCTCCAGTGTCATCTGAGTCAGATCTAGAGTAGGAGCTCTCCGAGGGACTTCATCAGTAGCGGTGCAGCGCCACATTTCCGCGAGTGTTAGAGGCCATCAGCATCCCTTTTTTATTAGTATGTATTGTATTCTGTGCTTGGACACATCTTTGCATTATATTTGGATGTCTTTGTATATATTGGCTCTCACAGGACAGCTGATTATGTATCGAGTCTGTAATATGTCTTTGAATTACAGATTCAGTCTTTTAGCTTCCGCTATTTGTGTATATATCATGTCAGCCCCTTTGTTGTCTGTGTTGTAATTGTTGATGTTGTTTAGGGTATATTATTGACCTCCTGTTTAGACTGCTGATATCATATATACACTTGCCGTGACCCGGGGACGGCCGCCCTGGGGCATGACAAAAGTTGGTATCAGAGCCTGGTCCTGTCAGAGCCAATTGTCTTCTTTTCGTAGAGATGAGTCCTAGGATTTCTATATGAGTATTCTGATCCTAGTGTCTGGTTTTCTTGGGTTGCTGATATGCCTCCTCGCAGAGGAAGGCGTGGACGTGGTCCCTCTCGACCTTTGGAGGTTCCCGGACCTACCAGAGGTGAGGATGCTACTGGAGAGTCCTCGGCTTTGGGGCCAGGATTGGCGCAAGAGCCTCCTGCATGGGAGCGTGCTTACGCTCGGATAGCGGATTTGGTGGAGACTCAGGCGAGAGCATTAGAGGCCAATATGAGTGGGTTGGTTGCTGTTATGCATGTGTGTGATATCTCGATGAGCGGGTATCGAGAGAGGTTGTCCGAGTTGAAGAGGCCGGGTTGTAGCTGTCCTGGCAGAGGGCTCCCATCCGTAGGTACCATCGATGCAGTCAGAGGAGTACTGATCGTGGGAGTATGCCAGGTAGAGCTTACCCGGGAGAGGGTTATTGAATGATGTCGCGAGTGTGGAATCATTCTCCCCTTCGTTGGATCCATGTAGTACTGCCCCGGCGTTAGACAGGCTATCCTGTACCGGGTAAGCTACGGAGCGGGGAGAGGCTACCGGTAGACCAGGGGTGGAGAGCAGTCTAAGTCTCTCCCCATAAGTCCCAAAAGGCTCCCTTCGGGAGTGAGGGTGGGGGTGAGGTTGGTCGCGCCACCGCGTGACCCAGTGATCATTGGGTTTCTACCCATGCTTTTCCTTGAAAAAGGGAACTGATTTTGTGCGGTGGTGGTTGCGGAGCATGAGTTTCCAGTGGAGTTGGTGGAGCTCGCGATGACGGACTTTGATGCCATCCTGGGAATGGATTGGCTTGCAGCTAGTCACGCCAGCATCGACTGTTTTGCCAAGTCGGTGTCTTTCCACCTTCCGGGTCGGAGGTCCTTCCAGTTCGTGGGCGATCGTGACGTAGCCCCTTTGGGGTTCGTGTCGTCCATGCAGGCGTGGAGACTCCTTCAGGGAGGATGCGAGGGCTTTCTAGCGTACATTGCTCGGGAGGATGCACCGCTGCAGGCAGATATCAGTCAGACTCCGGTCGTGGCAGAGTATCCCGAGGTTTTCCCCGATGATCTTCCGGGATTACCGCCGGATTGCGCGATCGAGTTTGAGATAAATCTGATTCCGAGGACCGAGCCGATTTCGAGAGCTCCGTACCGGATGGCCCCTGCAGAGCTGAGGGTGCTCAAGGAGCAGTTGGAGGAGTTGCTGGAGAAGGGCTTCGCACATCCGAGTGTTTCTCCGTGGGGAGCCCCTGTCCTGTTCGTCCGGAAGAAGGACGGTTCGCTGCGGCTTTGTATCGATTACAGGCAGCTGAACAAGCGGACAGTAAAGAACAAGTACCCCTTGCCACGGATCGACGATCTGTTTGACCAGCTCCAGGGAGCGCGGGTGTTTTCCAAGATCGATCTCCGCTCGGGCTACTATCAACTGAAGATCCGGGAGTCAGACATTCCGAAGATGGCCTTTCGTACCCGGTATGGGCACTACGAGTTCAGAGTACTGCCGTTCGGGTTGACGAATGCGCCGGCGGCCTTCATGGATCTGATGAACCGGGTGTTTCGGCCCTTCCTCAACTCCTTTGTGGTAGTATTCATCGATGATATATTGGTGTACTCGAGGAGTCTTGAGGAGCACGCTCACCATCTCTGCACTGTCTTGGAGACTTTGGCCAGACATCAGTTGTTCGCCAAGTTCAACAAGTGCGAGTTTTGGTTGGAGCTTCTTCCCCGTGTATTGGTATCGCTGGTAAGCATGGGTTCGCGTGCGGCGCCAGTGTAAAGTGTTGAGGATGTGGTGTATTGCTCATTAAGGATGATGTCTTCTTCTAGACTTCCTACTACGGATTAAGGGGCCTTGCAGGGTCAGCGTTGAGACCCGGGCTAGGGTACTCTGTGTTCCTTGTTTGGTTGTCGGAGTATCCTATATCGGGACCTCATGGTGCCCTGCCAAGGTTTCTTTTCCCAGTCAAGGAATACCTTAGAAGCATCAAATTGATGGTGGATTTTTCCCTCTCACTTGGAAGGTGCTGTAGCAAGTGGTGATGCGTACGATCGGGATTGGGTGCGTCCTATTGCAGCTTAGTGGGCGATCGCTTGTGGACTGGGTTCCATAGTGACACCTGGAGTCGCTTCGATATATCATTGTGTGTTGTAGCTGCCCGGTTGAGGCCAGAGCCCTGTGGGGTGCTCCTAGATGATGTGCTTGTTGGTGCGCCCATATGGCCGAGATAGCGGACTGGGGAGGCTACCAGGTAGAGGCCACACCAGAGAGTGCTGCTAAATGATGTCAAGAGCGTGGACTCCCCGTGATGAATCTACCCATGGAGTGCAGGATGCCGGAGTTCCAATGGTTGTAGATGAGTGGCCTATCTCTGGCGGCATGTAAGCACAGTTGAGGATACTGTCGCGTTTTGCCCCACATTGGTCGTAAATAAGGAGACGCGATGCTAGCGTTCGTGATGGGACTCAACCGCCTATCAGGTAGATGACGTCGCATAGGCATTTTTGAGGTTCGACGACCCCTTAATGCGTGTCTTGTGGATTAAGTGCGGTTGAGCGGCTTACCTAGTGTGTAAGTGTTATCATGAGCGCCAGCCATGCTCGAGGAGCAGAATCTGAACTTAATTGTTCGTGGTGTTGTTTTGATCTCCCCGTGGAGGTTGAAGATCAATTACCTTTGCCGCGAATCGATGATCTATTTGACCAGCTCTGGGAGCGAGTGTCTGCTGTTAGATCGATCTTCGCACAAGGGTACCGCAAGTTGGAGATCTGAGAGTTGGACATCCCGCAGATGGCCTTTCGTGACCGTTCAGGCACTACGAGTTTTAAGTACTGCCGTCGGGGTTGACGAATGCGCCGGATGCCTTCGTGGATCTCAAAAGTTTTATTGGGCTTCCGAGGACTACTTTGAAGTAGTCTTCATTGCGATTGCTGTGCTGTGATGAAAAGGTGATGTGGGTGACCTTGTTTTCCCCAGGATTGCATGCCCTCAGGCAAGTTCGATAATCATCATCGCGTTGGAACGCGTCAGTCCATCGAGATTCCTCAGTGGACGTGGGAGTGAGTTATCAGGGATTGTTGCGGACTCGCTAATGTCACGTTCGGGTCACGACACCGTCTAGGTGATCATTGACCGACTGACTAAGTCCGCGCTTCCCGCCCTATCAGACTGGTTGAGTCTCTGGACGCCTTGACGTGGGTTTTCACCTTCGCGATTGTTCATCTTCATGGCACTCCAGTCAGCGCTATTTTCGGGTGAGACGTGAGGGTTACTTTGAGGTTGTGGCGCAGCTTTTGGCGCGAGCGTCCATTTAAGTATAGCGTTCCATCCGCAGACGGACGGCCAGTCAAAGAGGACGATTCAGGCCTTGGAGGACATGCTATTTGCCTGCGTGCTTGATGATGAGGGCAGTTGGGTGAGGCACCACCCATTTGTTGGGGTATGCCTGCAAGCGACTGCCATTCGAGCACCCAGATGGATCTGTGAAAGGCACTCTACAGGCGCAGTTTCATACCTCCCTTGATTTGGGACGGTTGTGGAGCGCCAGTTGGAGGGGCCATAAGTTAGTTGTTTGACCTTGCCGTGGCCCGGTTGGTTCGTGTGTACATCTGCACCTCCCAGAACCGACAGAAGGCTACGCAAGTCATCGTCGCCAGGGGGCTTCCCTTTGGGTTTGGCGACCATATTTTTCAAGAAGGTGTCCTGGTTTAGGGGCACCCTCTGTTTCGACGTTCGGGGCAAGCTGAGTTTTCTCTTTAATGGGACCATTTCTCATCATTGAGTGGATTGGGGAGGTGGCTTACCATGTAGCCTTTCCCCCACAGCTGGTTCATGCCCATGACGTCGTCCTTGTCCCATGGTCGAGGTGCTATGTCCACGATCCTGCTCCCGTCATTCGGTTCGAGCCGCTCGTCTTCGAGCCGGGCTTGTCATTCGTGGAGCAGCCGATTGAGATCATGGACCGCCGCGAGAAGAGGCTCCGCACCAAGACCGTCCAGTTGGTCAAGGTGCGATGGCAGCACCGTTCCGGTGCCGAGGCCATTTGGGAGCTCGAGGACGCCTTGCGTGACGCGTATCCGCATCTCTTCCCTTCCTAGATGTTTTTGTATTATTTTGAGGACAAAATTTCCTAAGGGGGGAAGAATGTTATATATGTGTCACTTTTAACCTTCTGATAACCATTGGGACATTTTGGCAGTTTTCGGTTTTTTTTCGTTTTTCGATCGGAACCGCTAAAAAATTTTGAGCTTTTAGCTATCACCCTGAGTTTGAGGGCTCCGATTGAAAATCTAACTGCATATTATGTGTCCTGGTGCCATTCCAAGCCACTCACGAAAGTTTCATCGAATTCCGGTAACGTTTCAAAATTTCACAGTTTCGAAGCGTATCCGGGTTTTGACCGAGCGAGAAGTCATTGGGAGACTTGACTTGGTCAAAGTGGGCCCCATGACTTGGTAAAATATTTTTGGCTTTTTGTGTGGTTGGGTTGACTAGGGTCAAACCACACTTAAACCCTAATTAATCATAGCTTAAACCTAGTTAGCCTAATCTAAGTGAGGGTGTGAGAGTCTGTGGTGTGGGTGTGAGGATAATAAAATCCCACGACCAAGACAAAACCCCCCCTGTTCATCATCTTCTCGAAAATTTCTCTCTCTCTCCCTCTCTTTAATCCTCCCATATGACCTAGTTCTTGAGGTTGAAACCAAAAACCCTAAGAAGAGACAAGATAGGTGAGCTCCCGATCTACCTTCCGGTGGTCTCGGATTCGAGTTCCCTCAAGTGTGACCCCCCTCTTTTAACCCCTTTTTACCTCTGTTTTCAGCCCCTCTTTGGCTGAGAAGAGGTTTTGGTGGTGGTGGCCTTGGAGGTGGTGTTTTGGTGCGCGAAGAGCACCCGTTCTTCCTCCCCTTCTCTTCCGCTCCTAGGGTAAGGTTTCTTTCCTTCCGTTACTTGCTTAGATGCATGTTGGGAGGGTGTTTTTGAGTTGGGGTGGCTGTGGGTGGCGGGGGGTGGTCGTTGGTGGCGGTCGGAGGCGGTTGGAGGCCATTGGTGGCCGTCGGAGAGGAGGTAGGGCTGTCCCGGGTTGGCTGGCAAGCAGGTAGGGCAGCGCAGGCAGGCGCAGGGATGGGCACTGTCGGGCATGCTGGCAGGGCAGCGCGGACGTGCGCGCGGGCGTGCGCGCAGGTGGAGCAGGAGTGTGCGGGTGCTGCGTGCTGGGCACCGTGCGAGGGCGTGCGCGCGGAGCGCTGCGCAGAGGCGCAGGGTGTGCTGCGCGCACGGAGCCGCGTGCGGGTGCTGCGCGTAGGAGGCCGTGCGGGGGCGTGCGCGCGGAGCGCTGCGAAGAGGCGCAGGGCATGCTGTGCGTGCGCGGTGGGGCGAGCTGGTGGTGCGCGCGGGGTGCGCGCGGGATGCTGCGATGGGGCGCTGGGCGTGCGGGTGTGCGCGCGGGTTGCTGCGCTGGGGCGCAGTGAGCGCGCGGTGCACCGGGGGGGGCTCAGCAGAGTGTCCGGGCATGAGGGCTGGGCTCGGCAGTGCGTCTGGGCACGCGGGCTGGGGCTGGGCTGTGCGCCCGGGGCGGGTGGCCGTGCGTACGGCTGCCCGAGGGTTCGGGATTGAGTTGGGGTGCTCGGGCTCGCGTGCATACGGGCCGTATGTACGTTTGCCCGAGTGTTGTGTATTTTTAGTGTATTTTTGGTGTATTTGTGTATTTTACTCACCGAGTTGATTACCCTGTCTTGCAGATCTTGACGGACGGTCGCGCGACGACCCGGTTATCGGTGAGTGGGACAACCCAACCCAGTTGGGAGGCGTTATATGCACTTGGGCGTATACCGTCCTCCCCTGGGGCACCATAGTCAATATTAACTTGTTAATATGCAATCTCTGCAAGCATGATCAGTGAGTAGAATGCATGCCACCCTAGACTTTGTATGTTAGGGACTTGCACCCTTAGGATATGTGTAAGAGCCATGCATCATGTCACCCTGTTCTCATGCTAGGAAGCCTCGACCTATGCATGTGTCCTACTAGTTTGATTTATTAATTTAAATGCGAATGTATGATATTTTAGCATGCCTTAGGGAATATTAAGGGGCCTTGCGAGGTCAACATTGAGACCCGGGCTAGGGTACTCCGTGTTCCTTGTTTGGTTGTCGGGATGTCCTATATCGGGACCTCATGGTGCCCTCCAGAGGTTTCATTTCCCAATAATATTATATATGTTCCCCGCATCTTAGTTATGCGCCCTGGAGGAATTCTGAAGAATTCATGACATTAGAGTTGTTGAGATGTGTTGTCAGCGGATCCGAGTGGATCATATGCGTATGGATAGGCTGTTCTGTTCCCTTCGTTGGATCCGTGTAGAGACTGCCCCGGCGTTAGAAAAGCTGTCCCGTGGAGGGCTCCCATCAGTACGCACCTCCTGATTTGGGACGGACTGTGCTGAATGTGGGAGTGGCCAAGCGGCCTAAGGAGTGGGGAGAGACTATCGGTGGATCAAGGGTGACCAACAGCCTACTCAGTCCCAATATCCTATGTCACCTATTGAGGGTTGAGGGTGAGGGTGTGGTGGGTCGGCGATGTAGCGACCCACTGGATTGTTTAGTCCCAATATCCTATGTCACCTATTGAGGGGTGAGGGTGAGGGTGTGGTGGGTCGGCGATGTAGCGACCCACTGGATTGTGGAGTTCTGGCCACCTTGAGGCTTAAATATTAATTGTGGTTAATATGAATTGTGATGCATGGGTTGTGCTATTCACTGAGCGTGTGGCTCACCCCTCGCATATATTTTTCTCCAGTGTTGTCTGAGTCAGATCAGGAGGAGGAGTTCCCCGAGGGACCTCAGCAGTAGCGGTGCAGCGCCACATTTCCGCGAGTGTTAGAGGCCATCAGCATCCCTTTTTTATTAGTATGTATTGTATTCTGTGCTTGGGCACGTCTTTGTATTATATTTGGATGTCATTGTATATATTGGCTCTCACATGACAGTTGATTATATATCGAGTCTGTAATATGTCTTTGAGTTACAGATTCAGACTTTAGCTTCCGCTATTTGTGTATATATCATGTCAGCCCCTTTGTTGTCTGTGTTGTAATTGTTGATGTTGTTTAGGGTATATTATTGACCTCCTGTTTAGACTGCTGATATCGTATATACACTTGCCGCGACCCGGGGACGGCCGCCCTGGGGCGTGACAACGTATTGTGTTGGAAAATATTAATATTTTGAAACTGCTGCATGCATATATATTTGACATGTAAAACATGGTTTGATCATTCATGCATCATGTCGCCTAGGTGGCGCAGCCTAGGTGGCTCAGTCTAGGTGATTACGGTTCCGAATGGACCCAAGTTTAGATAACTTTGTCTAGGTGACACGATTTCCAGAGCGAAATCCTTATAGCTAGATGCCATGGAATACGGGCATGCGTGTCCGTTGCACTCATATGTATCATATGGTTTGAGAAAGTTTCTTGAGACTATGCATCTAAAATGTTATTCTTATTTAAGTTATGAATATTGAAATATCGTTTTATATATGCAACTGTTCTGTGACATTTTATTAAGGTTGTTATTTTGATATATATTATATATTATTGGGACATAAAGGTCCATTTACTGAGCACGTGGTAGCTCACCCCTCTTTTCTCAACGTTTTCAGAGTAGCCGTTGGCGATCGTCCGGTGGTGGCGATTGTAATTCGTGCGTTATCTTCCGTTGCATCTAGGTGGTTGAATAAGCCTTTCCTTGGCATGTAGTTTCCTTAGTCCTTTTCAGCAAAAACAGTTGGATGTTTGTGTTAAAACTATTTTGTGTATTCATCCACGTTTCGGATGAGATATGTTTAGATCCTGGATATGTTTCTATCGATCAATATTATCAAATAAATCTCTTTTGTTTTCAAAAAAAAAAAATTTACATGTTCGTGTTTTATTGAGAAATTAGGGTAATGGACCGTATTCGAGCTTCAAAATGGAGTCTTGGGTACGGGGGAGTTACAGTTTAGAGGATTCAGAGTTTACTGGAAGAATATGAGGGAGCTATTTTGCGGATACGTTTTAGATTGGTGATGTTTTGTCGTAGGCACGAGGTTAATTTTCGCAATGGATGCCTAAGCATCGTAGTTTGAATTAAATAGCTCTTCTAACCAGTTATGCGTTGTCGAGATGATTTCTTTCTTTCCCATCTTTCCTTATTTTATTCTACTATTTTATCTATTTCCTTTTATCTCCATCAGAGTTGTATTTTAAAATCTTTAATGAAATCGTGATAACATCTACCTTTTTTTCAAAAAAAATAAAAACCTATCATAATATATAATGCACTATCATAATGTATAAACTTTATAATAATATATAAAAGTTCTCAAAAAAATGTTTTTTTTTTCACGAAGTCAAGAAACACGAGAAAAACCATATATGACAACGGTTTAAATAAGGAAAAAATTCATTTGTGTGCCCGATTGCGTCTGCCAGCATAACCGCTGATGAAACATACTGCCAAAAACTGCTGAAGTGTAACAATTCCCCTGTTCTTATCAACCTATCCAACATATATATTTTCCATTTCAATTGAATTATGTATGAATATCTAACTTTGCTTAAAACATGATATTTAATGGCTTCATGATATCCAAAAGATTAAAGACATCTAAATCCCTACAATATGGGAAAACCTATATAAGTCCCTACTAAGATTGGGGCAGACGTACGAGTCCCTGAAAACTCAGAAAAATCCAATTATCATCCCTGAGTTAAATTTCTATCCAAACTTAAAGGAATATTCATAGAATATTCCATCACATATAATTGTGTAGCCATTAAAGTCCCTATAAACAGTCATAAAGATAAATTAGTCCCTACAAAAGACAAAATTGCCCCTAAAATAATTTTACATTAAATTGTGTACACATTGCACTCCCTATAAATAATCTTAAAGACAAATTAGTCCCCACAAAAGACAAAATTGCCCTTTAAAGACTTTTACATTTAATTGAATAGACATTATAATCCTTATAAACAATCGTAAAGACAAATTAGTCCATGTAAAACACAAAAATACCCCTAAAGAATTTTTACATTTAATTGTGTAGACATTGCAGTCCTTATAAACAATCATAAAGACAAATAATATAATTTTTTTATTTATTTTTTCATCTTCTATCCTATCGCTCACATCTCACCTGAAGATCTCAATTTAGATGTAAAAAAAATATTTTAGTTAGTAGAATACATTCTTTTTACCTTTTTGTTTGTAGAGAAGTAAAAAAAGTGGCATGAGTTTATTAAAAAAATTTCTGCTAAGAATGTAAATAAACAAATTTTGTGGGCAATCATGTATAGGTATTTCAAAGCAAGCAAACACCTTAAAGAAAAAAGCATTATTCATTACTTGTTCAGGTGGAGTGTGAGAAATATGATAAAAGATGAAAATATAAATAAAAAAATTATATTATTTGTCTTTATGATTGTTTATAAATAAATAAGGACTGCAATGTCTACACAATTAAATGTAAAAATCCTTCAGGGGCAATTTTATCTTTTACAGGGACTAATTTATCTTTACGATTATTTATAAGGACTGTAATGTTTATCCAATTAAATGTAATTTTATCTTTTGCAGGGACTAATTCATCTTTATAATTGTTTATAGGGACGGCGATGTGTACACAATTTAATGTAAAAGTCTTTCAATGACAATTTTGTCTTTTGCAGGGACTAATTTGTCTTTATGACTGTTTATAAGGACTTCAATGTCTACACAATTATATGTGATGAAACATTCTAAGAATATTCCTTTAAGTTTGGATTGAAATTTAACTCAAGGATGATAATTGAGTTTTTTTTTAATTTTCAGGGACTCGTACGTGTGTCCCAATTTTAGTAAAGATTTATATAGATTTTTTCATGTTTATAAGAACTTAAATATCTTTAACCCTATCCAAAAAAAAAACTCTAGTCCTCCTCTAAGGGGGATCTACATTTGAACATATTACACCTTTAATATTACATCTTTAAAAGGCTAGAGATTCCTAAATGCAAATCCAAACATGATTTCAGCGTTTAACTTTCAAAAGACCTTATTTTTTCAGGTCAAAAACTCTGATTCCAACATGAAATTAAACCAATGAAAATTTTAAATTTTGCAACTTCAAATATTCAAAACCTTGAGAACAATACTTCTCTCCCAGGCAGCTGTAGCTATGGACTACACTACAAGAACATAAGATGTCCGTTGTGTATCAAGTTCCGCAGAAAAGATAAATTAACCAAAAAGACAAAACACTACCCCTATCTAATCTCCAGCATCTGATGTTCATGGAAAGGGTCATTTGAGTTACATCTTGTCTCACCATTATGGAAAAATTCTGCAGCACCCATTGGCACCAATAGTCAATCAATCTCATGAAGAGACTCACCCAATCACAGGCCAAAGAAGCCAAGCTCGCTGGCTCTTTCCTTTTCAAATGTCTCAAAATACTGATATATGATTGTTACTGCGAGCAGGATCCCAGTTCCAGAGCCAATTGCACCCATGAAATCAGCCAGTACTGTTAAAGCACCGATGCACATGCCCCCAAACGCTGCCGCAGTCGGTATGTAGCGGTTGAGCTCCTTCTGTAGATTCGATTCCCGATGACCAGGCATCACCATTTGTTGTTCCTGCAAAAACACAGAAAAGAAAATGATAGAAACAATATTAAAAAATTGAGTGCAGAAAAATATCATTTTCAGCAGCTCCTACACAGAAAAGGAAATAGTTCATTCTAAAAATGATTCCATTCAGATTTTGAAATCCTTCTTAATCAGAAAGCTAGCACACATCAAGCTATTTCCACCAAAAGCACTCCAATGTTAAAATGGAAAGAGGATAAATGAAATAAACTTGACAAAAAAGAAAATGAATACTTGAAAATGTGAATCATTATATAATAAGATGTCAAAGCCTGACATTTAGAGTTCAATAGCTAATCAGAACCACAAATGGGATGTCATCAATTCAGTTCACATGAAAGCTTATGACTGGTACAAGCCATGTCCACAGTTTGGAAACAAGTCCACTACTGTATACCTCTTATCATTAACACACCACATTTAAGCCTCAGGAGATTTAAAAGATTTTGAAAACTAAATGCAGTCTGTATACAATAATGGAACACATGCTTGTCTACTTACTAGAGTGTCAGATATTACTGTTGGTCCTGAAAGGAAGAGCATCGACAGCATTTTTTTTAGGAAGACGAACATTAGCTGGGAAAACCTCACCTCAATGTTTGGAAATCCTCGAATACAGAAAATGGCTTGGGAAAAAACCTCAATGTCCAGAAAACCTCAGATATACAAAATCAGACATACCCTATGCACCGGGTAAGCCCAAAAGGTTATAACTCGAGACCCATGAGGAGCAAACCATGGTTCTAGACAAAGAGCCGACCCCTCTGTGGGTTAGAACACCAGGAGTGTTAAAAGATACTTGGTCCTTTTAGGGGGAAGAAAGGTGCAGTCCACTTTTTTCAGAAGAAAGATGCATACGCCACTTTTCATTGAAAAACTACGAAGGTAGTGTGATCTGTTTACCAAAGATGTAAAAGAAATGGGAGACATTACAAGAAATAACACAAACCCAATAAGCATGCACAAGATGAACCAGATAAAGTAAACTCAAACCCTCATTCAACTACAAAACTTCCCTCGCTGACAGACAGTATATGTATTTCTCAAGGCCTCCCTCATTCCATACCAAATGACTCTGTTAAGGGTGCAAGTGATGGAAACGATGAGCAACATCCTCCAACTCAGAACCCCACACAAAACAAAGGCTGTATTTCTCCCTGGGAGCAAAACGGACCTTTTTTCTGTCAACTTACCAAGATTGCATAGTCCAGATGATGCACTGCCCCTTCAAAGGAGGAGCTTTCACCCTCCAATGCCCTTCAACAAATTTCCATCAAGGCCTAGAAACAGACTATCGTTTCCTTGGGAACCGAAGAACATAATTTCTTCTTTTCTAGGCCACCTCATAGTCACAAGATATATTCTAATGTACCTCATGTAGCTAACCCAACAGATCCTGAGCCTCCAGAATTTCCACCTAATTCTGATCCCTCGTCATCAAAAAATAATATTTGATCTCCCAATAATATTTCCAAATAAACTCGATGTTGTTGAAGTGACATGGTTTAGGAATATGATTCACATATCATGTGGTTCTATCTTGTCCATTTCAGGACTATGATTCACATATCATGATATCAACTAATATGAGTATAGCAACCATTAAAATAGCAACCATAATTTTTTACTCAAAAACTATAGTAACCAGTAATGTACCTTCAGCTGCTTAGCCACGTCTCTTGCAGAAGAACCAGACACTTCAATCCAAGTCTTTGAGAATAAAGCACAGGCAGAGAGCATAAAAACTAGATAGAACAGTGCATGGAAGGGATTCGCTGCCATATCCGCCAGGCTGTCAGATGTGATCCCAATGCAAAGATGATAAGCACTAGTTGAATATTTATCTTAAAAATAAAAAAGAAATATAACCATGCCACAAATAAAAAATATTTGGAAGAAGCCAAAATATGGCTCTGGTCTATTAAAGAGGTATGCTGACATAAGAATATGCAGAAGATGGGGAACAATAAGAAAGAGACATATCATAATCACCTTGATGGAGCAGTAATGTAGTATGCAATCCCACCAACAGGGATCGACTGACCTCCATATTCAGATTCCTTCCATATACCCAGCAGATTGACAAGGAAATTTCCACTGTACCTCCTGTACAGCAACTGCAGCAAACAATGCAGCAAGGCTAAGTATGACAAATCACATATGCACGACAAAAATCAGTGATCCCAAAACTTGTCCAAAGTAAACCTCTCACACCTGGGAAATAAAGTACAAGTTGGAAACTAGTGCAGACTGCAAAATGATGGGCATGTTGGAGGTGTAGAATAGCTTGATGGGGTAGGATCCCTGCTGCCCACGAGCGTTCTTTGACCTCACAGGCAGCACGATACGGAATCCTTGGAAATATATCACAATAAGGAAGACCAACACCGTAGATAGAAGATTCGTCACATTTGGAAGATTCTGCCGGTAGAAGGCTTCACGAAGGGCACGAATCTTGTCTTTTCTGGTTATTAATAAATGGAACAAGGCAATGACAGCACCTTCAAATTCTGCTCCCCGTCCGCTGTTGATGGTTGTTGGGCTGAAAGCCTTCCAGATGATATTTTCACTGCAGATAACAACTACATAAGGGATCCATCAACATGAATATGCAGATGCATGAAGAAATAATAGGATAGCTAACGTTAACTTACCAGATGTTGGTGGCGATAAACAGAGAAATACCGGATCCAAGACCATATCCTTTTTGGAGAAGCTCATCTAAGCAAATTACAATGATGCCAGCAAAGCAAAGCTGAAGAATTATGAGGATGGCATTCCCTGTCCCAAGTTGGCTAACGCTGCCATACATCCCAGACAGAACATAAGCGACAGCCTCACCAATGGCAATCAGGATACCCAGCAACTTCTGCGCACCATTTCTGGTAGAAAAAAAAAATCAAATCAATGAAAGAATATCAATACTTAATATAGCCATATTCACATGTTTGCAAGCGAGATGAGTGTTTACATCCAGATGTTTGAATAATGATGAGTGAGCCCAGCACATGCAGTGGCTCACACGTGCTATCAATAATGAGAATAAGTAGATACATATAGTATAACAATTCAATGAGTAATAGCTCACATGTACTATCAATAATGAATGCATAGTACATGCTGTGGCACCTAGTCTCTTGAAATTGGAGGTTGACAAGAAATGAGAAGTTCTTCAAAGGAACTTATATGGGGGAGAAAAACCTGAAATGAATTCATGGGCTGCCTTAGCTTATGGGGGAAATATAATGTGGCAGTGTAGGTGCTAATACTGAATAGGGAGAGACAGTACATCATAGACTAGGCATCTGCATGTCTTACACATTTTCATCACTCGGTTTTTAGTTTAATGCCCCAGAGAATGTCTCTCATCTCTTCTGTTCTCTTAACAATTTTGTTCCTGCCTACATGTATACCGCATTGTCCACAACATGGACCACAGTCAGAGAAAACACAACATCAAATTACATTAAACAAAGATGGGATATTAATCAAAGGTTACAAATTCACTTTCAGGCAGGCAGTTTCCTCTCTCCATGGCGCATAAATGAAGTCAAACAGGCACACAAAAACAAGTTACAATCTATTACACATTAAAAAACAATATCTTTCTCAAACCACAAATCAACACCATTTCCTCAAAATAACAGCCATCACATTCACAGACCCACAAAAAAATACCCCCTCAACAAACCCCACCAAAATTCCAAGTAAAAAAAAAAAAAAATTTACAAACCAAAACAATTGTCAGATCTACCAATCCAACATAAATTCACCAATCACAAAAAAAAAAAAAAAAAAGATCTAGATCTCAACTCACAGGAGGGCCCGGTCCTCGCGGACGCTGTTATCAACCTCGATGATCTTGGATCCCGCGAGGAGTTGCATGACGAGTCCCGATGTCACGATCGGCGTGATCCCGAGCTCCATCACCGTCCCCCGATTCGACGCCATGATAACCCTCATCCAATAGAAAGGATCGGCCCCGGTCGTCGAGTGGATCCCATAGAGGGGGAGCTGACTACAGACCAGGAAGATGAAGAGCGAGATCACCGTGTATATGACCTTCTCCCTGAACGGCACCTTCCGATCCGCGCTCTGCACCTCCGGCAATATCGCCAGAAACGGACGAACAAGGTGAAGGACACGAAACCCTCCTCCGGCCATTAGAGATGATGATTCGGATCTGCTGAAACCCTAAAGAGATCGTCGACGTTGACGCGTTTATATTTTTGGGTGGAGTTTTCGATGGGTTCCCCCCTCTTTCATTTCCCCCAAAACGTGCCGTTTTATGGTGCGAGTTGCTGGACACGTGTACGGTTGTGATGGGTTTAGTAGACTTTTTTGCGATGGGCGAGGATTTGGGTCCGTACTTGCACGTCACCCATCGCTCTTGGATCGTCTGTTCGATATTGGACGGTGTTGATGAGGGTTTGACCTGAACCGTGAATGAAGTCGGACGTGTCTCGGATTGAGCCTCGCAACAAGATTCAATATGTTTTGTGTTGTGACATGGCGGATAACTCCAACCTTCTCCACACACTCCACTCTTTTTAACACTCAGACAACCCACTCCCCTCGGTAACTTTCAACTATAGTAACATCCCACTCTCTAACTTCCCACTCTCCTACACCCTCACTTTCTTCACCCCATGATATATAATTAAGCTTATAAATAGAGGGCTCTTAAATGTATCGGATCATCAACAAGTTTAGAATAATACAAGTCTACAAATTGTCTCTCTTGTTTACTTAGTGTTTTCTTATTTACTTTGTGCATTTTATTTTGTTCCACAACACATTATCACCACGAGAAGCTCTTTGTTAAAGAGAAAGGATCATACAAAAATTATATTTACATGGTTCCCTGAAGGACCATGTAGAAGTTATGAATAATGTGTCTCAATAGGACCATGCAAATTTTATTTTATTTTATCCCTGAAGAACTACAAAAATTATTGCATGGATCCTTAGAGGATCATATGAAAGATATGATTGGAATGTGTCTTTGAAGGACCGTATAATTTTTATCCCTATAGGATATATATACACACAAATCATGATTGATCATGTCCATGTAGGACCAAACAAAAGTTATATGATATATTTTTTAGGTCCTTGAAGGACCAAATGAAAACAAAAAGAATTCATGTATCCAAGCAGGAACATGTAAATTATGATTAGCTTTCACCATTATAATGAATAGGATTTAAAGATTAATACCTCATTGACAAAGGTCCATCAACCATTATGCCTCAAATATGTTCCAGTTGTAGCAATACTGAGAGCATCAATTTTATATATTCTCGTTGTCGAACAATGATTTTTTTTTTATAAAATAATATCATGTAACCTGACTCAATGGCATAGCATCATTACCTGAAGTAAATGCATTTTATTTTATGTTTTCCATGGAAGTTGTGGTCAAGAATGATGAGATCATGATTTATATAGTTGAAAGCACAACAATCATAGAATTTGTAAAACATCTCAAACCACTAGAAGTGGTTTGCTATTGAACAAAAGCATAATTGAAGGGAAAAGGGTTGCATAACAAACCCCTAACACAAGGAAAATGATTGTTATTTATTTGATGCTTAAAAATATGGTCACGTACCTGATGTATGATAAAACTTTTGTCATTCATGTATTTTTATAATTTTTCTTTGTTATCTGAAATGCATTTTCTTATTTTTATATTTATCTTATTTATTTCATTTTTCTTTTTACAAGAATGGCTATGGTTGGTAACATCTGTCTGGCAGACAGCGCTACAACGCATACGATCATACAAAATAAAAAATATTTTTCGACATTGACATTAATCAATACAAATGTTAATACCACTCTGGTACTACAAAATTAATTGAAGGCTTCAGAAGAGCAAATATAATATTACCAGGAGGTACACAATTTTATATTAATGATGCGTTATTTTCAGCAAGATCTAAAAGAAATCTGCTAAGTTTTAAGGATATCCGTCTTAATGGATATCATGTTGAGACTATAAGTGAAAATAATATAGAGTATTTATGCATTACTTCAATTGTTTCAGGCCAAAAGCATATATTAGATAAACTTCATGCTCTCTCATCTGGGTTGTATTATACATGTTATGCCTGTGTCATTTGAAGCCATTTCGGTTAAGCCTTGGTCACTTCTGGGTCATTCAGGGACTTTTTAATTTTTCGATCGAAGCCGCTAAAATTTTGGCTTTTAGCCACCTGCGAGAGTTAGAGTACTCTGATTGGAAATCTAACTGCATATTATGGGTCCTGGTACCGTTTAGTATTACCCATAAAAATTTCATCGAATTCCGGTAACGTTTTGAAAAATATGCAGTTCCGAATCGCATCCGGGTTTGGCCGTTACTGGGTTTCGGTGGACGAGATATTTTCGAGTGTGTGGTGCTTCTCCGCACGCTTCCCAATAAAGAAAAAATAAGTGGTTGAGTGAGGGTGAGCCTAACCCTAACCTCACCACCCCCTTATGGTCACCCCAAAACACTATTTGGGCATGAAAATGACCATTTTGCCCTCTCTCTCTCTCTCCCCCTCTCTCCCAACTCGTGGATCTCTCTCTCTCCCTCTCTTGGTCTCTTTTTCCTCTCTTTGTGTGTGGAGAAGGAGGAGGAAGAAGCAAAGGAAGGAGAAGGTGAAGGAGGAAGAGCAAGGTTTGTGTTTGTGTTGTTGTTGTTGATCCCCCTCTCTCTAGCTCCCTTTTCATGTCCCCCCCCCCCTGATTTGCAGCCAAAGAAGGCTGAGGAGGGCTGAGGAGGTGGTGGTAGTGGTGGTGGTGGTTGAGGTGGTTGCGGGTGCATCGAGGGCCCCCGAATCTCCCCCTTTCATTCCCCTCCCAAGGTGAGCTCTTCCCCTTCTTTTCTTGGTTTTTCATGGCTTAGGGGGTTGTGGGGAAGTCATGCATGCTAGGTATTTGGTTTAGGGTGAGTGAGAAGTGTGGGGGAGGGGTTAAAAAGGGGTTAAGGATGGCTGGGCGCGCGTAGGGGCCTGTCTGCGCGCGTGCGCGCGTAGGTGGGCGCGCAGAGGAGAGCTGGTAGGCGCAGGCGGGCGCGCAGGCGCGGGCGTTCGCGCGGGTGCGCGCGAGCGTGCGCGCACGCGGGGCAGTGTGCCTGGGCGGGTCTGGGCGCGCGGCTGGGTGCCAGTGCGCGCGCGCGCGTGCGTGCGCGTGCTGGGGCATGCGTGGGGCTGCCCAGGGTCTCGGGTAGGTGCTGGGGCACCCGGGCATGCGTGCGTACGCGCGTGCTCGCATGCGTGCGAGCCCGTATGCGTGCATGTCTAAGTCTTTGGTATTTCTAGTGATTTCTAAGTGTTAAATTGTGATGTTACTCACCAATTTGATGCCCTTACCTTGCAGATCTCGTCGGATGGGATGCGCGAGGTCACGGGTAATGGTGAGTGGTTCGATCCAACCCCCCCCCCCCCTCTCGGGATGCGCTCAACGCGCATCGATGGGGCCCCCTAGCTATACTACTTGTGTAGATAAGTAGTATGGCCATGCTTAAGCTATAATATGTAGATATCTTGCATGCTAGGCTTATATACATGTATTGTATTCATGTATGAATGATTGTGTTGCATGAACCCCTCTAGTATGGGCATGTATTTTGTAAATGTGTATGGATCTATAGAATATGGTATGCCTTAGGTAGTATTGTAATACTACTCCCACCATATTAATTGGAAATTGAACATGATTAAGTCTGGGTTAATAACGGGCACCTACCTAATATTCCCTTGCGATAAGACTCGAGGGCGTGGTGTAGTTGTTGCGCCCATGCTAATGGGCAAAGCTATGACCAGCTTCATGAGATGATGATCTCTCTCGCCCTCTCCCTCTGAACGAACTGAGTAAGTAGATGCGATTTCCTACTCGACTCAGGTTTGTTTGGAATATTGGCATGCACCTGTTAGTGCGCGAGATCGCGCTTGACCCTTACCTTTTAAGTTGGTGATATCCAACGCATGCTTAAGTTAGGCCTTGTGTGCTTATGTGATTAATGACCATGTATGCATGTTGTATGATTTATTATGATGTAAATCTATGATTAGGGAGTATCCCTATGATTAATTGATATGTGATCGTGCATATGGTTCATGCACATAACTAAGATTAAATTCTCCTATAAAATATATGCGCATGTTAAAACTAATTAGGCTATCTGAAATAGGCGTGGGTATGACCCGCTGCCAGGTTGTACCTTATTAGTTAGAGCGCTAACGATGTAATCGCCCCGTTCATCCGAGCGATGCATTCATTTGGAATTCAGAAGAATTCATTATCTTATCGGATTGTTAAGCCGGTAGTGGGGCATTAAGCTAGGCCTACCAGTGCTAGGCGTGTATATGAACCGCATGTTGGGTTATGTGCCTTGGGATTATTTCTACGTGAGAGTAGAGGCAACCCCCCCCCTTTGTGTCTGAGCGACACAACGGTGTGGGAGTACAGTAGTATTCGATATCTCGATAAGTGATTATCGAGAGTATTTGTTTTCCATTGGGTTTGCTTTGCGAGCATGGAATGTTTGCTCCCAATGTCGTCCATGTTGAAGAGGCCCGGGTTGTAGCTGTCCTGACAGAGGGCTCCCATCCGTAGGTACCACCGATGCGTTCAGGAGCGTACTGATCGTGGGAGTGTACCAGGTAGAGGCTACCCGGGAGAGGGCTAACGAATGATATTGCGAGCGTGGAATCGTTCTCCCCTTCGTTGGATCCGATGTAGGAACTTCCGGCGTTGGAAAAGCTGTCTTGATAGAGGGCTCCCATCCGTAGGTACCACCGAGGTGTTCGGAAGCGTACTGATCGTGGGAGTATACCAGGTAGTGACTACCTGAGGAAAGGGCTACCGGTGGACCAAGGGTGTAGAGCAGTCTAAGTCTCTTCCAAAAGTCCCAAGAGTCTACCTCCGGGAGTGAGGGTGAGGATGAGATGAAGACACGTCGCCTCGTGACCCATTCGTTGTTCGTCCGTTCCCATAGTTGTTGGGTCCGGTCTCGTATCGATGTTTAAAGACATCGTTGGGCATTTATCTCGATGTAGATGATCCAGTAGTGTTGCGTAGACCAGTAATCCCGGGTCTCCTCGACCAACGGTATGGTCTCTCCCCAAAAGTCCCAAGAGTCTCCCTCCGGGAGTGAGGGTGAGGGTGAGGTGGTCGCGCCGCCGCGTGACCCAGTTATCCAGGGGTTTCCACCCATGTTTACCTTGAAAGGAAATTGTTTATGTATTGAACTGTTGTATGGTGATTGGTTTGCAGCCACTCACTGAGCTTGTAGCTCACCCCTCGCATACTGTTTCTTTTCAGGGGCAGTGTTGGGCGTGGAGTTGGAGCTTTCCTGTGGCGTGGTCTTATGGGCGTGGAGCGTTCTTCGAGCCGGTGGCGAGTGCGAGGCTGTGAGCAGTCCTAGAGTCATTTTATGTATTGTAAATCGTGCATGTGGCACAGGTTATATTTTATTTGGTCTAGACTTGGCTCTCACAGGACAGTGATTGTGTATTCGAGTATGTAATAATGTTTTTGGTTTACAGACATTGTTTATATATTATGCTTCCGCTTTTCAGTCAGTTATCATTATCCTTGCTTTGCCACCTTGTGTGTTGTTGTTGGAGTCTTTATTGACCTCAGGTATTGATAGCTGATGCTTCATTATTGCCATGTCTCGAGGACGGCCGCCCTGGGCGTGATAAAAGTTGGTATCAGAGCCTGGTCCTGTCAGAGCCTAAGTCTAGTCGTATAGATGATGAGTCGTAGGATTGTCTCTGAGTACTCTTGTTTTAGAATTTATCTTAGGTTGCTGACATGCCTCCTCGCATCCGTTGACGTGGACGTGACCCCCCTAGACCCACCCTTAAGTTGTCGACTGGGTCGGCTGAACAGGGTCAGTTGTTGGATCCCTTGTGGTGGGATTAAGGCTTGGGTAGGAGATTCTAGCCTAGTAGTGTGATAATGATGAATTGGTCGCAATTTCTAATGGATGGATTGCGTCTCGATAATGGAGCTTCTTTTTCGTGCATCGGTATTGCGGGTAACCATGGAGTTCGCGTGCGGCACCAGTTTCAAGTTTGAGGATGTGGCATATTGCTCATTAAGGGGTGATGTCTTCTTCCAGCCTTCCTACTCAGGATTAAGGGGCCTTGCGGGGTCATCGTTGAGACCCGGACTAGGTACTCCGTGTTCCTTGTTTGGTTGTCGGGATATCCTATATCAGGCCCTCATAGTGCCCTGCCAAGGTTCTTTTCCCATCAAGGAATACCTTAGAAGCATCGAATTGATGATGGATTTTTCTCTCACTTGGAAGGTGCTGTAGCGAGTGGTCATGCATACGATCGGGATTGGGCACATCCTATTGCAGCTTGGTGGGCGATTGCTTGTGGAGTGGGTTCCATAGTGGCATCTGGAGTCGCTTCGATATATCATTGTGCGTTGTAGCTGCCCGGATGAGGCCAGAGCCCTGTGAGGTGCTCCCGATGCTATGCTTGTTGGTGCGCCCATATGGCAGTGATAGCGGGCTTGGGAGGCTACCAGGTAGAGGCCACACCGGGAGAGTGCTACTGGATGATGTCGAGAGCGTGGACCCCCCGTGATGAATTTGCCCATTGAGTGCAGGATGCTGGAGTTCCAATGGTTATAGTTGAGCGACCTATCTGTGGTGGCATGTGAAGCACGGTTGTGGATACTGTCGCGTTTTGCCCCACATTGGTCGTAAATGAGGAGACGCGATGCTGGCTGATGTACCGATCGTGGAAGGCCGATAGGTTGAGGCTACGTAGGAGAGGGCTACCGGATGATTTTGCGAGCGTGGAATCGTTCTCCCCTTCTTCGGATCCGCGTTGAAGCTACCCGACGTTAAAGCTGTCCTGACAGAGGGCTCCCACCTGTAGGTACTACCGATGTGTTCGGCAGATGTACTGATCATGGGAGTATACCAAGTAGAGGCTACTCGGGAGAGGGCTACCGGATGACGAAGGGTGTAGAACAAAAGGTTTTCTTCCAACAGTCCTGTGTCACCCTTAGGGGTGAGGGTGAGGATGAAGTGAAGTCACGTCGCCACGTGACCCATTCGTTTTTGTCCGTTCCCATAGTTGTTGGGTTCGGTTACGTATCGATGTTCAAAGACATCGTTGGGCAGTTATCTCGATGTAGATGATCCAGTAGTGTTGTGTAGACCAATAATTTCGCGTCTCTTCGACCAACGGTATGGTCTCTCCTCAAAAGTCCCAAGAGTCATCCTCCGGGAGTGAGGGTGAGGGTGAGGTTGGTCGCGCCGCCGCATGACCTTTTTATCCATTGGGTTTCCACCAATGTTTTCCTTGAAAGGAAATTACTTTAGTATTAAACTGTTGTAATGGTGATTGGTTTCCAGCCACTCACTGAGCTTGTAGCTCACCCCTCGTGTACTATTTATTTTACAGGGGCAGTGTTGGGCAGGGAGCTGGAGCTTCCCTGTGGCGTGGTCCTATGTGCGTGGAGCGTTCCGTTCGGCGGGTGGCGAGTGCGAGGCTGTCAGCAGTCCTAGAGTTATTTTATGTATTGTAAATCGTGCATGTGGCACATGTTGTATTTTATTTGGACTAGACTTGGCTCTCATAGGACAGTGATTGTGTATTCGAGTCTGTAATAATGTTTTTGGTTTACAGACATTGTTGATATCTTATGCTTCTGCTTTTCAGTCAGTTATCATTTATCTTTGCCTTGCCACCTTGTGTGTTGTTGTTGGAGTCTTTGTTGACCTTAGGTATTGATAGCTGATACTTCATATATTGCAGCGTCTCGGGGACGGCCGCCCTGGGGTGTGACACTTGCACGCTTGTATGCATATTATTTAGCCATGCATGATATGTATGTTGTATATGTATATTGTTTATGCTTTCTATCCATGTTAGGGAGTATCCCTATAATTAATTGATATGTTATCGTGCATGTAGTTCATGTACATAACTAAGATATAATTCTCCTGTAATATATATGCACATGTTAAAACTAATTAGGCCTATCTGAAATAGGTGTGGGTACGACCCGCTGTCGGGATGTACCTCATTAGTTAGAGCGCGAGCGATGTAATCGCCACCCTACATCCGTGAGATGCACTTGAATGGAATTCAGGAGAATTCATTTGTTGTATCAGTTTTGTTAAACCGGTGGCTATGGCATTAAGTTAGGCCTACCCGTGCTAGGCGCGTATATGAACCGCCTGTTGGGTTATATGCCTTGGGCTTATTTCTGCGTGAGAGCAGAGGTAACCCCTCGCGTCCGAGCGACGCACCCGTGTGGGAGTACAAGAGTATTCGATATCATCGATATGTGATTATCGAGCGTAGTTGACTTTCCCATAGGGTTCACTTTGCGAATGTGGGATTCTTCCTCCCGACATCGTCGTGCGTTGAAACACCCCAACATTGAAGCTGTCCTGTTTGGGTGCCACCACTTGTAGGTGCTTCCAATGCGTATAGCGGTACACATCTGGCTGATTTACAATACATAAAATAACTCTAGGACTACTGACAGCCTCGCACTCGCCACCCGCTGGACAGAATGCTCCACGCACATAAGACCGCGCCACAAGGAAGCTCCAGCTCCACGCTCAACACTACCCCTGAAAAGAAACAGTATGCGAGGGGTGAGCTACAAGCTCAGTGAGTGGTTGGAAACCAATCACCATTACAACAATTCAATACTAAAGCAATTTCCTTTCAAGAAAAAACATGGATAGAAACCCAAAGGATAACAAGGTCACGCGGCGGCGCGACCAACCTCACCCTCACCCTCACTTCTAGAGAGACTCTTGGGACTCTTAGGGAGAGACCACACCGTTTGTCGAAGAGACGCAGAATTACTGGTTCACACAACACTATTGGACTATCTACATCGAGATAACTGCCCAACGATGTCTTTGAACATCGATACGTAACCGGACCCAACAACTATGGGAACGGACGAAAACAAATGGGTCACGCGGCGACGTGACTTCACCTCATCCTCACCCTCACCCCTAAGGGTGACACAAGACTGTTGGAAGAAAACCTTTTGTTCTACACCCTTCGTCATCCGGTAGCCCTCTCCCGAGTAGCCTCTACCTGGTATACTCCCATGATCAGTACATCTGTCGAACGCATCGGTAGTACCTACAGGTGGGAGCCCTCTGTCAGGACAGCTTTAACGTCGGGTAGCTTCAACGCGGATCCAAAGAAGGGGAGAACGATTCCACGCTCGCAATATCATCCGGTAGCCCTCTCCCGCGTAGCCTCTACCTGTCGGCCTTCCATGATCGGTACATCAGCCAGATGTGTACCGTGATACGCATCGGTAGCACCTACAAGTGGTGGCACCCAAACAGGACAGCTTCGACGCTGGGGTGTTTCGACGCACGACGATGTCAGGAGGAAGCACCCCATGTTCGCAAGGTGAACCCTATGGGAAAGTAAACTACGCTCGATAATCACATATCGATGATATCGAATACTCTTGTACTCCCACATGAGTGCATCGCTTGGACGCGAGGGGTTACCTCTGCCCTCATGCAGAAATAAGCCCAAGTCATATAACCCAACAAGCGGTTCATAGACGCGCCTAGCACGGGTAAGCCCAACTTAATGCCATAGCCACCGGTTTAACAAAACCGATATAACAATGAATTCTTCTGAATTCTATTCAAGTGCATCTCACGGATGCAGGGTGGCGATTACATTGCTCGCGCTCTAACTAATGAGGTACATCCCGACAGCGGGTCGTACCCACGCCTATTTCAGATAGGCCTAATTAGTTTTAACATGCGCGATAACATATGATTAATTATAGGGTACTCCCTAACACGAATATACATCATAGACAATAAATCATGCAACATACATACAAGGCATGGCCTAACTACACATGCATATGAGGCACATTAATCATATAAGCACACAAGGTATAACTTAAGCATGCGTTGGATATCACCAACTTAAAAGGGAAGGGTTAAGCGCGATCTCGCGCAACAACCGGTGCATGCCGATAATCCCAAGCGGACCTGAGTCAAGTAGGAACCATATCTACTTACTCAGTTTACGCAAAGAGGGAGGGTGAGAGAGAGGGAAAGTCTCATCCTCTTCAGAAGCTGGTCATAGCTTTGCCCCAACAAGATGGGTGCAACAGCCATACCACATCCTCCAGTATTATGACTAGGGAATATTAAGTATGCACCCGGTTATTAACCCAGGTTTAATCATGCTAGATATTACTAACATAGGGAGGTAGTACTATAAATAGAGACTACCTAAGGCATGCATATTCTATACATTCATTATAAACACACATCACACATGCCCATACATGAAGGGCGCATGCAAACATAATAATTCATACATGAATATGATACATAGGCAAGTATATGGTAGAATAAGGGGGTTCTACACAATATACGAGCTATACTAACCTAGCATGCAAATACCTAGCATATTATGGTTAGACATGACCATACTACTTATCTAAATAAGTAGTATAGTCAGGGTGCCCAATGGATGCGCGACGCACAACGATGTGCATCCAACGCTTCCCGAAGGGTTGGATCGAACCACTCACAGATACCTAGATTGCCGCGCGTCCGGTTACGAGATCTGCAAGACACAACCAATGATCCACAATTAAAATATGGAACCTCCTGACCCACATATAAGCCCACTTCATGAAGGCCTAACTTCTGATACTTTCCACAACATGCATAACAACTCCTTGACACACAATCGAACAAAACTGCTAAACCTGCTGCAACCATCCCTACTATTTGATTTCCACAGCACCCAATACACATGCCAAAATTATGAAATAAATCATACACATTCTTTGACATGCTGGGATCATATTCCATGAAGACATTAGAACCTAATTTTTCCTCTACAAGACCGAAATAAATTATTTCCAAAAGCAGGTCAATTCTCGAGCGAATCTGAACAGGCCACACAAAAAAGGTTCTAACTTACAACACAGATATCATAATGACCCCAAATTTCATATATAACAACTAGACACATAGATGATCATATCATATGAAGACATAATGCTAAAAATGTGCCTCTAAATACTAGATGCACTGAGATCTTTAAAAGGCAGAGAGCTGCCTTACCAAAACAGGGGGAGGGAAATGGGGAGATGCGGGGTTCTCGACACACCCACGACCACCTCAACCACCACCACCACTACCACCACCTCATCAGAATCTCCTCAAACCCTTCATGGCTGAAAACAGGGGGTGCAAAGGGGGCATGAGAAGGAGATAGAGAGAAGAGAAACAAGGCACACCAACAATACATGAACACACAAGCACAAACACCTACCTTTCACTTCTTTTTCCTTTCCCCCTTCACCTTCTCCTTCTATTTCTTCTTCTTCTCCTTAAAAACCAACAAAAGGAGAAAAAAAAAGGAAGTGAAGAGGAGGGCACGTTGAGGGAGAGAGGGGAGAGAGAGAGAGCAAAAGTCACTCACAAATAGGGCTTTAAATGGGGAAAAAGTGAGTTGGTGGGAGCTTTGACAAGTCAACCCAACCAAGCTAGTGGACAAAACCATTTGACCATGGTCAATGGTTTTCTTTGACTTGTAAAAGTCCCCAATTGACTTGGTCATAGTCCCCCCCCCGTGACAAGCCAGCATCAACCAAAACCCGGATACAATTCGAAACTGCATAATTTTTTAAAGCGTAACCGGAATTCGATGAAATTTCTATGGGCAGTGCAAAATGGTACCTCGACCCATAATCTATACTGATAGATTTTCAATCAAAGTACTCCAACTCCTGCAGGTGGCTAAAAGCCAAAA
>JAUJYN010000014.1:4299184-4336917 GCA_030737835.1 Acorus gramineus
AACGCTGAGGTAGTCTCTACACGGATCCAACGAAGGGAACAGAACAGCCTATCCATCGCATATGATCCACTCGGATCCGCAGACAACACATCATAACAACACTAATTCTGAATTCCTCAGAACCCACCAGGGCGCATAACTACGATGCGGGGAACATGCATAAGGTTATAACAAGGGTGGAATATCATTGGGGGAAAGAAACTCGGGAGGGCAGCGTGAGTTCCCGTTATAGGACACCCCGACAACCAAACAAGGAACACGGTGTACCCTAACCCGGGTCTCACCGCTGTCCTCGCAAGGCCCCTCCCCTATAATATTCACTATAACATGCAATTTAACAAATACTAGCATTTAATTTAATAAATAAACTAGTAGGGCACATTCATCGGTCGGGCTTCCTAGCATGGAAACAGGGGACATGCTGCATGGCTCATACACATATCCTAAGGGTGCAAGTCCCTAACATGCAAAGTCTAGGGTAACATGCATTCTACAATTAAATCATGCTCGCATGATATACAAATTACACATCAATATCATCCATGGTGCCCCAGGAGAGGTCGGTATACGCCAAGTGTATAACACCTCTCTACTGGGTTGGATTGTCCCACTCACCGAAATCGGGTCGTCGCGCGACCGTCCGTCAGATCTGCAAGACAGGCATTATATGGTGAGAAAATCCACAAAACACTCAAAATACCCAAACATACAAAACCCAAATACCCCATACTCGGGCAAACGTACATACGCACGTACGCACGCTAGCCCGAGCACTCCGGCTCACCCGCACCCGGCAACCACCCGCACGGCCACCCGACCCTCGGGTGCGCCGCCGCGCCTCAGCCCGCGCGCCCAGGCGCCGCCGGGCCCCTGCCCGCCGCCTGGACCCGCAGCCGAGCCACCCGGTGCAGCGCCCACGCCCGCCGCAGCAGCCCGCGCGCACCCGCCGCTCCGCGCACACCCGCGACACGCCAGCCGCCCCGCGCGCACCCGCGCGCACCGCCAGCTCCGCCCCGCGCGCACCACCAGCTCCCACACCGCGCGCACGCCTGCCTCTGCCCAGCGCCCCGCGCCCCAGCGCCCAGCGCCCAGCACCCTCAGCCAGCACCCGGTACCCGCGACCCAGCGCCCAGCACCCGGGACCCTCACCCAGCGCCCACGCGCACGCACGCGCAACACGCCCAGCGCGCTGGCAGCACGCGCCCAGCGCGCCTGCCAGCCTGCCCACGCTGCTGCCCGCGTTGCCTGCCTGCGCGCGTCGCCGAGTGGCCCGAGCACCGCTCGCCTGCACGCCCGGGGCACTGCCCGCCTGATGCCCGAGCGCTGCCCTGCCGCCTGCTCCCCCCAGCCGCTCGCCCGGCCTGCCAGCGCGCACAGCCCAGCAGCCTACCGCACGCTCTCCCTGCACCCCCGAGCGCACGCCGCGCGCGCACCCGCGCGCACGCGCTCGGCGCCCAGCAAACTGGTGCACCTGCTCCCAGCCTACCCGAGCTAGCCCTGCCAGTCGGCCCAGCGCGCACGCCCAGCCCTGCTGGCCCCAGCGCCAGCCGAGCGCCCGCACGCCCAGCCCTGCTGGCCCCCAGCACCGCCCGAGCGCACGCGCGCGCACGCGCGCACGCGCGCGCGCACGCGCGCCTCGCCAGCCACTGCGCCTGCACCACCCTGCGCTGCTGCCCTGCCCGAGACAGCAGCCCCCGAGCTGCACGCCTGCCAGCCCGAGCTCCTCTACCACCCACCTCCGACCACCACCACAGCCTCCGACCGCCTCCCACAGCCCTCCGGCGGCCACCCACCGCCGCCAACCTCCACCCAACCCCATTTCCACCCTCCTAGCATACATCTAGGCAAGAAAGAGAGGAAAAAGAGGCTTACCAAGGGGAGGAAAGGAAATCCGGTTGCTCTCCGCGCACCGAAACCTCTCCCAAAAGGTTTCCAACGCCCGGATCTACCTCCACCACCGAGATGGCTCAAAACAGAGGAGAAGAGAGGGCGGACGGACGGCCAAAACTCGCCGGAATTGGGATTTGAAACCACCGGGGTGTAGATCGGGACCCGATCTACACTTCCTAGGTTTTAACTTTTAAGCTTTGAGGGGTCTAAGGGCCTCAAATGGAAGAAAAACGGAGGAGAGGAGAGAGGGCTCAAGGTAGGGGATGATGAATAGTGCCAGGATATTTTTAGCTTTCACTTATATAGCGAGCGACTTAAAAACCCAGATACGCCCCGGAACTGCGAAATTTCAGAAACGTTACCGGAATTCAACGAAATTTTCGTGAGAGGCCTAAAATGGCACCAGGACACCAAATATGCAGTTAGATTTCCAATCGGAGTCCTCTAACTCAGGACGATAGCTAACAGTCCAAAAATTAGCGGTACCGATCGAAAACCGAAAAAAAATGAAAAACTGCCAGAACGCTCCAACGGTTACCAGCAGGCTAAAAGTGACACATATATAACATTCTTCCCCCTTAGGAAATTTTGTCCTCAAAATATGCAAAAACATCTAGGAGGGAAAAGATGCGATACGTCACACCTGGCATCCTTGAGCTCCAAAGTGTCCTCGACACCGGAACGGTGCTGCCATCGCACCTCGACCAACTGGACGGTCTTGGTGCAGAGCCTCCTCACGCGGCGGTCCATGATCTCAATCGACTGCTCCACGAATGACTGTCCGGCTCAGAGACGAGCGGCTCGAACGGGATGACGTGAGCAGGATCGCGGACGCACCTTTACCCAACTGCGAACCCACCACTCCAAGACGGAGAGGTAAGAATTGGCGCTGAGGTGAGCCTCCGAAAACTCCAGGAAGCTCTCCTCGCAAGAAGGGGACCACTCGAACCGGGCATCCTTCCAAGTAAGGCGGTTAAGAGGAACAACTATCTTCGACAAACCCTCGTCAAGCTTCCTGCAAGAACCTGCCAAGCTCGGGAAGCTCTGAATCCTTGCGGGGTTCGACGGTCGGCGCCAATCTGACGCGACGAGCGTCTTGCCCGGGTCCACAGATATGCCTTCACCAGAAATCACCAGCCCAAAAGGCCTTAACCTCTAACCAAAACTCGCACTTGATCTCTCATCTATCTGATGCTTCCATGGTATCCCTTGTCTTGGAAAAGAAACCTCGGGAGGGCACCATGAAATCCCGATATAGGATACCCCGACAACCAAACAAGGAACACGAAGTACCCTAGCCCGGGTTCCAACGCCGACCTCACAAGGCCCCTTAATCCAGAAAGGAACACTAGAAGAAGACATCATTTTAAAAACACAACTAACCCCTTGATCACCTACATCTAGATGATCACCCACGATGTCCTTCCACATCCATCTCAAGACCGAACCCATCCTCCGTGGGAATGGTCGAACAGCAATTTGGGTCACGAGGTGACGCGTCTTTGTCTCATCCACACCCTCACTCCCATCAGGAGACATATTGGGACTTTGGGAGAGACTTAGACTGCTCTCTACCCCTGGTCCACCGGTAGCCTCTCCCCGCTCCGTAGCTCGCCTGGTCCTCTGACCGGGAGCCTGTCTAACGCCGGGGCTGTACTACGCGGATCCGACGAAGGGGAGAGCGATTCCACGCTCGCGACACCATCCATTAATCCATTTCCGGGTTAGCCCCTACCTGACACACTCCCACGATCAGTACCCCTCCGACTGCATCGGCGGTACCTACGGATGAGAGCCTCCTGCCAGGACGGCTACAACCCGGCCTCTTTAACTCGAACAACCACACTCATTACCCGCTCATCGAGATAATACACACATGCTTAACAGCAACCAACACACATATATTCATAGGGAGCTAGGGAACAAAACATTACCTCGAACCATGACGCCCGAAACCTGCGCCTCCTCAGCCGAAAGCGCTGCAACCCTGCCTTGAGCAAACTGCGGCAGAGGAGCAGGAGCACGCCTCGCCGGCTGCCGCTGCTGAGGTAGCACTCAGGGTCGGCCAGCATCAGGGCAATTGTATCTGATATGCCCGATGCGCTGACAATGGAAACAGCGCCGCCTCTCCGGCCGCATGGACTGATGGGCACTGCTGCAATGGGTGCTGGATCCCACTCTGGCCATCAGCTGGAGGAGAGGCAGCCGCTGACTGCTCGAAACGGGGCCTCTTCCTCTTGCGCTGCCCCTGGTCCCGACTCCCGGAAGGACCCTGATCTGCGAGGGGTCGGAACCCCTGGATCCCGAGGTCTCGCTCGACTGTCTTCGCCGAGACACAAGTCGAGAACCTCGAGAAAGCTGGGAGGAGACATGCACCCGAATGGCGCTGCAGAGACCAAGCTCGAAACGGCGGCACCTCGCCTCTTCGTCCATCACCAAAGCTGGAGCGAATCTGGATAGCCTCGTGAAGCGCGTGGAGTAGTCGGCGACAGACATAGAGCCCTGCGTCAACCGCACAAACTCCTGCACCACGATCTGCTGCGCCGAGAACGGGAAGTACTCCTCCAGGAAATACCTCCGGAATCCTGCCCAAGAAAGCTGCTCCACTCCCTCTGGAATGTCCACCACTCGGGTAGCCCACCAGTCGGCAGCGCTACCCTTCAGCATGAAGGTGGCCAGAGAGACTCGCTGGCGATCGGTGCAAAGCATGGTCGAGAAGATCACCTCCACCTCCATCAACCATCGCTCTGGGGCAAGGGGATCCGCCAACTGGCCATAGAACTCGGGAGGATGGAGCTTCAGAAAGGCTGCAAGGCCACTCTGCTGCACCCGCGCTGCAGCCTCTAGTCCAACCTCCCTCGCCAGGGGATCCTGAACCCTCGCCGCTGGAATCGCCACGGGGACTGGGGGTACTTCGGGTACCACAGACGGATCTGCTACCAAGGGGACCTGTGGAACTGCATCACGGGCCGCCCTCAGCTCCCGGATCTCCCGCGTCTGCTCTACCAACACTCTGGTCTGGGCCTCCAGTGCCTTGATCCGAGTCTCCACTGAATCCGCTATCCGAGCGAACGCACGTTCCCGTGCGGGAGGCTCCTGCGCCGATCCTGGCCTCACAGCCGTGGACTCTCCAGTAGCATCCTCGCCTCCGGTAGGTCCGGAAACCTCCAAAGGTCGAGAGGGACCATGTCCGCGCCGTCCTCCACGAGGAGACATATCAGCAATCCTAAGAAAACCAGACACTAGGATCAGAATACTCATATCAAAATCCTAGGACTCATCTCTACGAAAGAAGACCATTGGCTCTGACAGGACCAGGCTCTGATACCACCTTTTTGTCACGCCCCGGGCGTCCCCGAGACGCGGCAAGTGTATATAAAATATCAGAATCTACACAGGAGGTCAATAATATCATACACAAGCAGCCAGAATGACACACAGATAACAAAAGCAGGGCTGACATGATATATACACCAAATGCGGAAGCTAAATACTGAATCTGTAATCAAAACACACTACAGACTCCATACATAATCACATGTCCTGTGAGAGCCAATATACATACAAAGACATCCAAATACAACACAAACGCGTGCCCAAGCACGGAAAATAATACATACAGGCACAAGGGAATGCTGATAGCCTCTGAAACTCGCGGGACGTGGCGCTACTCCGCTACTGATGAAGTCCCTCGGGGAGCTCCTCCTCCAGATCCGACTCAGATGACACTGAAGAAAATATTGTGCGAGGGGTGAGCCACACGCTCAGTGAACGGCACAACCCATGCATCACAGACAATATTGGTCAGTTTTTTATTCATGGTTGTAAGTTACCGTGATATAATAGATCGTTGACCTGACATTTTGAGAAAGGAGGAATCTTTTCAATTAAATCGGGGCATGATAGCTACCTTTTTCTCTATCACGGGATTATTGGTTACTCGTTGGATCTATTCGGGTCATTTCCCAATTATAGAAATCAATACAAGTATGAAGTGATATTTTTATCCTTACCAACTCGATCTTGTTGCGCCCGGCAACAAACATGCCTGAACCATTTCTCGAAGTACGTGTCCGGATAACCCAAAATCCCTATAGTTAGCTCTGGGTCTTCCGGTTCTGGATTTGGAGAAGTGCTGATTTTCAAGAACGGGAATCTTATTTCTCCAGAAATGAAACCAGCGCGCGCACCAGCGCGCACGCGCTCGCGCGCCCAGCAAACTGGTGCACCTGCTCCCAGCCTACCCGAGCTAGCCCTGCCAGCCAGCCCAGCGCGCACGCCCAGCCCTGCTGGCCCCCAGCGCCAGTCGAGCGCCCGCACGCCCAGCCCTGCTGGCCCCCAGCACCGCACCGAGCCTCACGCCCGCGCGCACGCGCGCGCGCATCCGCGCCAGCCACTGCACCTGCACCCCCTGCGCTGCTGCCCTTCCCGAGACAGCAGCCCGCCTGCCCTGAGCTGCACGCCTGCCAGCCCGAGCTCCTCTACCACCCATCTCCGACCACCACCACAGCCTCCGACCGCCTCCCACAGCCCTCCGACGGCCACCCACCGCCGCCAACCACCACCCAACCCCATTTCCACCCTCCTAGCATACATCTAGGCAAGAAAGAGAGGAAAAAGAGGCTTACCAAGGGGAGGAAGAGAAGTCCGGTTGCTCTCCGTGCACCGAAACCACTCCCAAAGGGTTTCCAACGCCCGGATCTACCTCCACCTCCAAGATGGCTCAAATCAGGGACGAAGAGAGGGCGGACGGACGGGCAAAACTCGCCGGAATTGGGATTTGAAACCACCGGGGTGTAGATCGGGACTGTTAAGCTTCCTACACTTCCTAGGTTTTAACTTTTAAGCTTTGAGGGGTCTAAGGGCCTCAAATGGAAGAAAAACGGAGGAGAGGAGAGAGAGGGCTCAAGGTAGGGGATGATGAATAGTGCCAGGATATTTTTTTGCTTTCACTTATATAGTGAGCGACTTAAAAACCCAGATACGCCCCGGAACTGCGAAATTTCAGAAACGTTATCGGAATTCAACGAAATTTTCGTGAGAGGCCTAAAATGGTACCAGGACACCAAATATGCAGTTAGATTTCCAATCGGAGTCCTCTAGCTCAGGACGATAGCTAACAGTCCAAAAATTAGCGGTACCGATCGAAAACCGAAAAAAACGAAAAACTGCCAGAACGCTCCAACGGTTACCAGCAGGCTAAAAGTGACACATATATAACAGTCATCGTCTCAGAAAGCTGGTCATAGCTTTGCCCCAATAAGATGGACGCAACAACTATACCACGCTGATTGATTATTAAAGTTGTTATTAATTATCGCAAGTGCACGGATCATTACAGAAGTATAGATCTAGCAAATACGGGTCGATCCCACAGAGAATTGTTCAAATTAAATTATTAATTGATTTAACTAATCGAATTAGACAGGAAGATTGATGAAGGTTTATTTTTTTTATTTTTTTAAAAATGAATATTAATATAAAAAGATAACTAGGGTTTTAGAATCCACCATGCAATACCAATTTAGGGGTTATATTCAAATGTGAAACTCCACCATATAACTCAATCAATATTGACGTTAGTCAAATACCAATCGGAAATTAAATATTTAAAATCATATTAATTATTTCATAAAATGATCTATCTCCCTTCCCTTTATAAAATCTACCAACTCAATATTCAACTTGTTAAGAAGAGCATAAAATATCAGAGAACCTAATCAAAGCATATTTTATCAAATCAAATACAAGAGATTTTTGAAGAAGGTAATAAAAAATTCACATGAAAGGTTTCAAAAGAGAATTGAAGGAGAGATTGATATTCAATAAAGCAAACAATATGGAGAATTCAGATCTAAATATAAAATCCTAAACTAGCATTGCATGGTTTCATCTTCAACCCTAGTTGAAGATTTAGCTACTAGAAAACATGATCAAACTAAATAAAAAATAAAAATAAAAGACATCATATTATTGAAAAATTCTTGAAAATAAAAATACTAAAGTAATATTAAAATTCAGATCTAAATATATACAAACATCCAAAGATATGAGATGAAAAGAAAAACAAAAACAAAGCAAAACTCTTGAATCTTTCTTCTCCTTTGGTTGTCCCTTTGCCTCCTTCTTTGATTCTTTTCTTGGCTTCATATGTGTTCCTTTTATAGCCTCCAGCCTTGAATCTTGACCATTGATTTGCAATGAATTGGATGGTTAAGATTGGCCATCAACCTTCCTCATATGAATATTTGACAATTTTAGCAGGTAAAATCTTTCATTCCCGTCATTAATTTTCTGCAGAATCTTCGGATGAATTTTTGACCCCTAATAAGGTGGAATTGCAAAATATTCATGAAACATTGATTTGTAGATCTTGAAAATATCTTTTCAACGCCATATTTTGGGCCAAAATACGATATTTGAGGCAAAAGTTATGGTCAAAATAGTGGGACGGTTTTAACATTGATTTGAAGAATATTTGATTGGATTTTGATTTTTGATTCTCTCTTCACCAAATCTTTATCTAGCATAATTTTGGATCTTCAAGAATCCTCTTGATTCTCCTTCATATCTTTAAATGCTTTATAGAATATTTTGCATTGATAATCATCATTTATCTCAATTACCTGCAATAACAAATAAATTCTGAATATTAGTCATTATTACACATAAAATTAGGAAATAGAAAACTAAATTAAGGGGATTAAATGTGCAAATATTACGCTTATCAAATACCCCCAAACCTAGATTTTGCTAGTCCTCTAGCAACTAAAGTGATTAAAAACAAGGATAAGGCCACTTTCGCAGGCTCTCACGGTTGCATTTAGCGTATGCAACAAGCCCTTAAACCCCTAGGTCACCCCTAGTGGACGAGTTTGACTCGTGAGGGTTTGCAGCGAATCTACCCACAAAATTCTTTTTTTTTTTCTGCCATAATCCCATGATAGTATCGTAGAGCTCAAGATATTAAATTCTTTTCAGAAAAGTACTTAATGTAATGACATGGTGTGCTCGTGAAAATCTGGACAACACTCAAGAGGTTCAGACTCCTAAGTAAGAATTTTCCTTCTAATTGCTGTCGAATGGTTGGTTCTCCCTTAGACACTGAGTCAAAACCAGAATAGTCTACTAAGCCAGTAAGAGATTTGGATGTTCACTTTATTACCTCATGGGCTTTATATGTGATATTCCAGCTTACTTACTATCTTTTACAGGGAGGCTTTCACTCTATCACTGTCGAATCGGTCTTTAAACTTCAACATAATTGTTATATATGTGTCACTTTTTGGCCTATTGGCAATCATTGGAGCATTTTTGGCAGTTTTAAAATTTTTAGGGTTTTTCGATCGGAACCGCATAATTTCAGACTGTTAGCTATCGTCTGAGCTAGAGGACTCCGATTGAAAATCTAACTGCATATTATGTGTCCTGGTGCCATTTTAAGCCACTCATGAAAATTTCATCGAATTCTGGCATCGTTTGCAAAAATTTCGCAGTTCCGGGGCGTATCCGGGTTTTTAAGTCGCGCTCTACTTAAAAGGAATCAAAAATATCTTTTCACTATTCATCATCTTCCCGACTAGAACTCTCTCTCTCCTCTCCTCCGTTTTTCTTCCGTTTGAGCCCCCTACACCCCTCAAAACCAAAAACCTAAAGCACGGGAAGTGTAGATCGGGTCCCGATCTACGCTCCGGTGTCTTCAAATCCGAATTCCGACGATCCTAGCCTCCCCGACCTCCCCTCTCTCTCCTCTGTTTCGAGCCAAATCGAGGGCCGTGATAGATCGGGGCATGAGAAGGCTTTTGGGAAGGGTTTCGGCGCGTGGAGATCCACCGGACGCCTCTTCCTCCCCTCGGTAAGCCTCCTTTCCCTCTTTTTTCTTGTCTAGATGATTGCTAGGGGGGGGGGGGTTTTGTGGTTGGGAGGTGGTCGGTGGCAGTGGGGGTCGTCGGAGGGTGGTCGAAGGTGGTTGGAGGTGGTCGGCGGCAGTGTGAGGGGTGGTTGGTGGTGCTCGGGCTGGTGGGAGACGTCCTCGGGCGCAGGCAGCAGCGGCAGCGACCCAGGCGGCGCGCAGGCCGGGCGCGCGCGGGCACGCGCGCGTGCATGCGCGGGCGTGCGCGCGAGTGCGCGCGGGTCTGGTGCGGGGAGCTGCTCGGGCGGCTGTGCGCAGGGCTGTCCATGCGGCTGTGTGCGAGGGGCTGATGGCGAGCTGCGCGCGAGGAGCTGGTCGCGCGGGTCCGGCGCGAGGGGCTGGTCGGGGGCGTGCGCGAGGTGGTGGCCGAGGTGCTAGGCGTGCGCGGGGTGGTGGCAGAGGTGCTAGGCAGTGCGCGCGGGTGTGCAGAGTGCGCGCGGAGGGCACGGCGAGGCGGCCGTGGTGCGCGCGAGGCGCGGCGGAGCGGCGGAGGTGCGCGCGGGGTGCGCGCGGGGCGAGGAGGCGTGCGCGAGGCGTGCGCGGGGTGCGGCAAGGCAGGGATGGTGTGCGCGGGGGCGAGGCGCCGCGCGCGGGGGCGTGCGGGGTGCTCGCGGGCCAGCGCACGGCGTGCGGGGCGCGTGCGGGCTGCCGCGGCTGGGCTCGGTGGACGCGCGGAGCCCCGGGCGGTGCGCGGAGTGCGCGGGCTGAAGCGCGGCGGCGCACCCGGGCGGTCGGGTGGCCGTGCGGGGGTGCCGAGGGTGTTGGGTGTTGATTTGGGATCTTTGGGTGTTTGTTTGTGTGTGTTATGTATTTTTGGGATAATTGTGGATTTATTCTAACCAGTTAATACCTTGTCTTGCAGATCTCGACGGACGGTCGCGTGTCGACCCGATTCCCGGTGAGTGGGACAACCCAACCCAGTGTGGGAGGCGCTACATGCTTTGGGCGTGTACCGTCCTCCCCTGGGGCTTATAGTTAGTATTAACTGCGTGATGAAATCCATGTATGCATGATGTGTGTGTAGAATTGCATGCCACCCTAGTTGTGTGATAGGGACTTGCACCCTTAGGATTGTGCATGAGCCATGCATCCTGCCTCCTCGCTATCATGCTAGGAAAGCCCGACCTCTACATGCGTCCTATAGTTTGATTTGTTTATTCAAATGCTAGCATAAATAAGGATTGCATGTTTTAGTCAATATTATAGGGAGGGGCCTTGCGAGGTCAACATTGAGACCCGGGTCAGGGTACTCCGTGTTCCTTGTGTTGTTGTCGGGACGTCCTGTATCGGGACCTCACGTTGCCCTCCCCAGGATACTTTCCCGATAATATTGCACCCCTGTACTATGATTAATAAATGCATGTTCCCCGCATCCTGGTTATGCGCGCTGGTGGAATTCTGAGGAATTCGAGACATTAGAGTCGTAGAGATGTGCTGTCAGCGGATCCGAGTGGATCATATGCGATGGATAGGCTGTTCTGTTCCCCTCGTCGGATCCGTGTAGAGACTACCTCGGCGTTAGACAGGTTGTCCCGTGCAGGGGCTCCCACTAGTAGGCGCCTCCTGACTTGGAAGGACTGCGCTGAACATGGGAGTGGCCAAACAACCGCGGAGTGAGGAGAGACTATCGGTGGACCAAGGGTAACCAACAGCCTAGTCAGTCCCAAGAGCCTAGGTCACCTGTTGAGAGGTGAGGGTGAGGGTATGGTGGGCCGGCGATGCGACGACCCACAGGATTATGAATGGATGTTTATCAACCCGCTAAGTCCCAACATCCTAGGTCACCTGTTGAGGGTGAGGGTGAGGGTGAGGGTATGGGGTTCGGCGATGAACGAACCCCCGGATGGTGATATTATGCCACTTGTGGCTTATGAATTGCTTCAATGTGGTTAATATGAACTGTATGCATGGGTTGTGCTATTCACTGAGCGTGTGGCTCACCCCTCGCATATTGTCTTTTCAGTGATCTCTGAGGGAGGAGCTTCCCGAGCGACTACACCGGCAGAGGGCAGCGCCGCGTCCCACGAGTTTTGAGGCCATCAGCACCCTTCTTTCTGTTGTATGTATATGTTCTGTGCTTGGGCACTTAGTTGGATTATATTCGGATTTTGTTGTGTATATTTATGACATGTTGGCTCTCACGGGACTTTTGATTATGTATCGAGTCTGTAGTGTGTTTTGACTACAGACTCAGTCTTTTAGCTTCCGCACTCGGTGTATATATTATGTCAGCCCTGCTTTTATCTGTGTGTCATTTTAGTGATTGTTTGTGGTTTATTATTGATTTCCTGTCACTGATATCATATATACACTTGCCGCGTCCCGGGGACGGCCGCCCTGGGGCGTGACAATAATGATTGCTAATCTCTTTGTTCAAAGCACCTTAGATATTATCTCATTGAATTTTTTTTTTTTCTTCTTCTTCTTCTTCTTTTTTTTTCTTTTGAAAAAGTACTCTATCAATTTTTTTTAAGACCTAATGATAAGTAGCCCTTTTCCACTGTACTTGTGATTCAATGGTTGCTTTTCAATTGATGTAAACCCTAACTTCTTATCAAGCAAACCAATGAACTAGACTTTTAGGTTCAACAGGTTTTAGGAAGTTCTTAACATTCTAGGCAATTATTAAGTTGACTCCACAAATTCATCTTAACTCAAAAATGCATCCAGATGTGTAGTGAATTTTCCAATATCAAGCACTTAAGACCTACTAAAATAGAAATTAACATAAGAGTTCATGCTACCATCATAGGGATATAGGCATTTTTTTTTTTTTTTTTTTTTTTTTTTGAATACTCTATCGTAACTGAGAATAATGAATCACATGATAAATTCAAAATGTCAAAAAACCCCCCAAACCTAATCCACACATTGTCCTCAATGTTCATATGTTTGGACACGTGAAATATCAAGAATGGAGAATAAAAAAGGAAGAATTTTACCATATCAAGTGATCACCATTGAAGTGCTACTATACGATGGCATCAAAACAATTTCGTTAGTTCAACATACTTTAAAATAAAGACTACATCCAATGACTCGATGATAGTGGATGCAAACAAACATAAAATCTATACTAAAAATGGAAAATTACCCTAACGCCCCCAAACCTAGTTTACAGCATGAACAAGGAAATGATGATTCGGGAGGAAAGGCAACCCAGAAAAATATGGTACAAAACAATTATCAAAAGAGCTTAATCTTGATAGATGGAATCATGGAGGTGAATGACCTCCATTTTCTCCAGCGGTAACTCCAAAAATGGTTTAAGTTCTAGCTTGGGAGGCTCATCAATGGAAGGAAGGGGTGATGATAGAGGAGGGGGCTCAGGCTTTGGTTGCCACTTATTAAATGGGATGGTTGTTTCTGAATCTAAGAGAGCATTTACTTCCATGATCGATTTTTCCATATCAAAATTTTCTCCAAAGTGGGCAAGACAAAACTCCAAAGGATCTTTCGTGCTCATAGAATGATGTTTCAAATCTTCAATTATTTCCTCAATAGAATTCACATCCTCTAATTCATCATTATAATCTCCTGGTTGTTTGCCAATGTGGAAGATATTTAGGTCAACTGTCATATTTCCAAAAGATAATTTCATCAATCAATTTCGACAGTTAATCAAAGCATTAGATGTAGCCAGAAATGGTCTGCCTAAAATTACAGGAATTTGCCCCTTTGGGTTCAGAACAGGTTGGGTTTCTAAAACTATAAAGTCAACAGGAAAGATGAAATCCCCAACCTTAATCAGGACATCCTCAATGACACCTTTAGGAATTTTCACAGATCGATCTGCTAATTGTAAGGTCACTGGGGTAGGCCTCAATTCTCCTATGCCTAACTGTTTGTACACTGAATAGGGCAGCAGATTTACACTCGCACCTAAGTCTAGCAAAGCTCGATCAATACGGGTGTCTCCAATCACACATGAAATGGTGGGACATGTCACGCCCCGGGCGTCCCCGGGACGCGGCAAGTGTATATATAATATCAGTCCAAACAGGAGTTCAATAACATACTCTACACAACAGCTAATATGACAACACAGACAAAAGCAGGGCTGACATAATATATACACAAGAAGCGGAAGCTAAAAGACTGAATCTGTAATCCAAAAACATACTACAGACTCGATACATAATCAACTGTCCTGTGAGAGCCAATATATACAAAGACATCCAAATATAATACAAACACGTGCCCAAGCACATAATACAATACATATAAATCAAAAGGGATGCTGATAGCCTCTAAAACTCGTGGGACGTGGCGCTGCTCCGCTACTGATGAAGTCCCTCGGGGAGCTCCTCTAGTTCCGACTCAGGTAGCACTGGAGAATAATAATTATGCAAGGGGTGAGCCACACGTTCAATGAACATCACAACCCATGCATCACAGCTTATATTAACCACAACCAGATATTATTAATCCACAATCTCATTATTAAAAGCCACAAAATGGCAACAACTATACAATCCAGTGGGTCGCTACCGCCAACCCACTACACCCTCACCCTCACCCCTCAATAGGTGACATAGGATATTGGGACTAAACAATCCAGTGGGTCGCTATCGCCAACCCACTACACCCTCACCCTCACCCCTCAATAGGTGACAAAGGATATTGGGACTTACAATCCGGTGGGTCGCTAAATCACCGACCCACCGCACCCTCACCCTCACCCCTCAATATGGTGACATAGGATATTGGGACTGACTAGGCTAATGGTCACCCTTGGTCCACCGATAGTCTCTCCCCACTCCGTAGGCCGTTTGGCCACCCCCACATTCAGCACAGTCCGTCCCAAATCAGGAGGTGCCTACTGATGGGAGCCCCTGCACGGGACAGCCTTTCCAACGCCGGGGTAGTCTCTACACGGATCCAACGAAGGGAACAGAACAGCCTATCCATCGCATATGATCCACTCGGATCCGCAGACAACACCTCATAACTACTCTAATGCCATGAATTCTTCAGAATTCCTCCAGGGCGCATAACCAAGATGCGGGGAACATACATAATAATAATCATTAACAAGAGTATAATAATAATTATTAGCAAGAGTTATAATATTAATTATGAACAAGAGTTATAATATTATTGGGACAAGAACCCTTGGAGGGCAGCATGAGGTCCCGATATAGGACATCCCGACAACCAAACAAGGAACACGGAGTACCCTAGCCCGGGTCTCAATGTTGACCTCGCAAGGCCCCTCCCTATAATATTATACAAGGCATGCTAGCATTTAATTTAATAATCAAACTAATAGGACGCATGCATAGGTCGAGGCTTCCTAGCATGAGAACAGGGTGACAGGATGCATGGCTCTTACACATATCCTAAGGGTGTAAGTCCCTAACATACAAAGTCTAGGGTAGCATGCATTCTACACTTTATCATGATCGCAATGGATTACACATTACAACAGTTAATATAAATCCATGGTGCCCCAGGGGAGGACGGTATACGCCCAAGTGCATATAACGCCTCCCTACTGGGTTGGATTGTCCCACTCACCGGTAGCCAGGTCGTCGCGCGACCGTCCGTCAAGATCTGCAAGATAGGGTAATCAAATCGGTGAGTAAAATACACAAATAAAACCCAAAAATACATTAAAAAATACACAACACTCGGACAAGCGTACATACGGCCTGTACGCACGCGAGCCTGAGCACACCGACTCACTCCCGAACCCCTGGGCAGCCGCCCGCACGGCCACCCGCCCCAGGCGCGCAGCCGAGCCCCGGCCCTCGAGCCCAGACGCACTGCCGAGCCCAGCCCGCACGCCCGGACACTCTGCCAAGCCTCCCGGGTGCACCGCGCGCCCACTGCGCCCAGCGCAGCAATCGCGCACACCCGCACGCCTTGCACCCCATCGCCTAGCCCCGCGCACACCCCGCGCGCACCACCAGCTCGCATCACCCGCTCGCCCAGCCCCGGGTGCACTCGCGCGCACTGAGCCCCAGCGCAGCGCCCCGCACGCGCACCCGCCCGCACTGCGCCCAGCGCAGCGCCCGCACACCTGCCCGCTCGCATCGACTGCTCGCCCTGCGCACACTACGCCCCCTGCGCAGCACCCGCACACCACCTGCTCGCCACGCGCCCAGCATCCGCTCGCTCGCACGCCTGACAGCACACGCCCAGCGCCCAGCACCCGCTCGCTCGCACGCCCGATAGCACACGCCCAGCGCCCAGCACCAGCTCGCTCGCACGCCCGACAGCACACGCCCAGGGCGCCTGCTAGCACGCCCCCAGCGCGCCTGCTAGCCTGCCCGCGCACTGCCTGCCTGCCCGAGCACTGCCTGCCTGCGCGCCGCCTGCCTGCCCGAGCCCTGCCTGCCTGCGCGCACAGCCTACCCGAGCCCTTCCACCACCACCCACCGGCCACCCATGGCCTCCAACCACCACCAACAGCCACCACAACCACTCCCAAACCACCAAGCCCATCTTCCACTCCCAAAAACAGACCTAAACATACATCTAGACAAGAAAAGGAAGGAAAGGAAACCTTACCCAAGGAAGGAAAGGAAGGGAAGGAGACCGGGAGCTCTCCGCGCACCGAAACACTTCTCCAAAGACCTCCACCACCAAGACCTCCCTCAGCCCCAAAACCAGCTGAAATCAGAGGAGAAAAGAGGGTGTTAGAGGGGGTCAAACTCGTCGGAACTCGAATCCGAGACCACCGGTGGATAGATCGGGATGAGATCTAACCTTTCTCTTCTTTGGGTTTTTTATTTTAACCCCTCTAGCTAGGTCAAAACCAAGAAAAAGAGAGAGGGGGAGAGAGAAAATCCATTGGAGAAGAAGATGAATAGTGGGGAGAGAGATATTTAGCTCACTTATAGGTTAGTCCTCACTTAGATTAGGTTAATTAGGGTTAAGAGAGGATTAGGTGAGCTTAAGTGAGTTTTGACTTGGGTCAACTCAACCACAAATAAAAACAAAAGGGGTTGACCAAGTCTATGGGCCCACTTTGACCGAGTCAACTCTCCCAATGACTTCTCGCTCGGTCAAAACCCGGATACGCCCCGGAACTGTGAAATTCTGAAACGTACCGGAATTCGACGAAATTTTCGTGAGCGGCTTGGAATGGCACCAGGGCACATAATATGCAGTTAGATTTTCAATCGGAGTCCTCAAACATAGGACGATAGCTAACAGTCCAAAATTTTAGCGGTTCCGATCGAAAAACGAAAAAAAAATAAAAAACTGCCAGAATGTCCCAACGGTGACCAGAAGGTTAAAAGTGACACATATATAACAGGACAACCTGGGTCCTTATACTTGATTGGAGTTTCACATGAAAGAATGGAGCTTACATGGGATGCTAGGAAAGCTTTCTTGGGTACATTGTTGGTCCTCTTTTGGGTGCATAAGTCCTTCAAAAATTTAGCATATGCTGGTACTTGTTGGATAGCATCTAGGAGCGGAATGTTCACGCGAACTTGCTTAAACACTTCTAAAAATTTATCTAGCTGGGTAGATTTCTTAGTTGAACCTAATCGCTGAGGATATGGGGCCTTGGGAACATAAATTCTCCTAGGAGAATCATTGGGATTTGCTTTCTCTGGGATGGATGGGCTAGGAGGGATGGGTTCAGAACCTGGGTCCTCATGAATAAATTTGGGCTTGTCCTTATCATCTTCAACATCATTATTAGGCATAATAACCTTGTTGTCCACTTGTCTACCAGACCTAAGAGTAGTGATTGCATTAACCTGGTTGGACTGGTTACTAGAAGAATCTTGGATTTGTCCTTAAAGAATGGGTCCTCTACAGTTAGGCTCAGGTTGACTAGGAAATTTTCCTTTCTCTCTCTCACTCATGGTGGTAGCCAATTGACCAACTTGAATCTCAAGATGGGAGATTGCCTGTGTGGTGGATTGAAGGATTTGCCCTGTAGATTGCATAAGTTGATTCAAAGTGGCAGACATCTGGGAGGATGATTGAGTTAGATTTTGAGTGGACTTCATAAGAACATCTAATCCTTTCTCAAAGGAAGAGAACTTCTTCTCATTTTCTGTTTGAAACCCAGGCGGAGGAAATGGAGAAGGAATGGGTCATGTGTTTGGTCTAGGATACATGGGAGCTTGAGGAGGTCCCTGTGGGCCTCCCTGGTGTGGGCCTTGAGTCCACGACAGATTTGGATGATTCCTCCATCCAGGATTATAAGTTTGAGCATATGGGTCATTTTTCCTCCACTGTAAGCTATTGGCATGTTCGGCCCAACTTTCCTTGTGGGATGACAGGGAAGGGCAGTCTTCCGCTAGGTGATTTGAAGATTTACATAAAATGCAGACAATAGTAGAGTTGGAGGTGGAGACTTGATTAACAGAATCATGATTTGGTTTCATCTCTAGGGCCTCTACTCTACGAATGAGAGATGCAAACTTGGCTTCAGACTCAAAGCTACTATCAATGGAATGAATACCTCCCTTAGAAGGCATGGGTTTCTCAGGCTCTCTAATTGTCTCCCATTGCATGGATTTTTCAGCTACTTCTTTCAAAAATGCCCATGCTTCAGTTTCATTTTTATTGGTAAATTCACCACTACACATTGATTCAACCATAGTCCTTGTGGTGTAATTCAGAGAACCTAATCAAAGCATATTTTATCAAATCAAATACAAGAGATTTTTGAAGAAGGTAATAAAAAATTCACATGAAAGGTTTCAAAAGAGAATTGAAGGAGAGATTGATATTCAATAAAGCAAACAATATGGAGAATTCAGATCTAAATATAAAATCCTAAACTAGCATTGCATGGTTTCATCTTCAACCCTAGTTGAAGATTTAGCTACTAGAAAACATGATCAAACTAAATAAACAATAAAAAATAAAATGTTATATATGTGTCACTTTTTGCCTTCTGGTAACCATTGGAGCATTTTGGCAGTTTTTGAGTTTTTTCGTTTTTTCGATCGGAACCGCTAAAATTTTGGACTGTTAGCTATCGTTCTGAGCTAGAGGACTCCGATTGAAAATCTAACTGATATTATGTGTCCTGGTGCCTGTTAGATATTCAAAAGAACATATTTTTATATGCTTTTAAGAGTTGTTTTCCCAATGTAATTATTCATATATACATGCATATTAGGGAAGTTTCTATTCTTTATATTCAAAGCATATTTTGCACAAATTGACAATATTTATACAATTAATATGCATTATCATATTTTTCATATAGAGCCATATTTTAAAATTCAGAAATCTAAATTTGGCAGTATTTAAATTTGGCAGGTTATAAATTGGAGAAGGAATTAGCATTCAAAGCTTCATCAAAACTTCTAAAAATGATCCACCAAATCAATAAAATCTTCAATCAAATCAGCTTTGACATCTCCAACAAATCAACAAGATCTCTAACAGATTTTGCAATTATATCTCCAACATATTTTGCAAATCAGCATTAACAACTCAAGCAAATCAGCATTTACAACTAATTCAACCCTCAAAACCCCTATAAAAAGGGCACTCCAGGGAGCCAAGGAGAGAGCTCTGCATTCAGCCAGAAGGAATTTTTTTCAGTTTTTGTTATTTCTTTTCTGTTTTTAGTTTTTGTTTTTATTTCTTTAGTATTAGAGACAGATTCTCGTGTTTTCAATAAAGTATTATTATTTTATGGAATATTTTTATTTTTATTCTAGAATTTCATCAACCATGGTAGGCTAGAAAATCCTTCCATCAAGGAGAGGATTCCACCCCATGAGATTGAGTGATTGATTATTTTCTTTGTGCATTGATGTTTTCTGATTTGTTCTTCATGTTTATATAGTTTCTTCAACTCAGATTTCTTTTGATTATGGGTATTTTTAGATCTTCCGTCGTTCTACTTAGATGGGATACGGTTGATGCTTTATAAACCCTATTTTTAAATCGAGTAGAAGTGAACTGCTTTTGAAATATTCTGTTTTCATTGAATGCAAAAGAAAGAATTATCACGATATTCGTGGGGTGGATTTCCAATCCTTGATGGTCTTTTTTTATACATTAATTTCAACCTAAGCTTTTCAAATAGTTTTCTTAAATCAATAATTTGTTTTTAAACCTTTTTGCCAAATATTGATAATCTTTTACTTTTATTCGTTTACTTCAATAGCCTCCCTGTGGATTCGACCCCTTGCTACCACTTTCTACCTAGGTAAGGGTTTTATATTTTTGTTGGCAAAGACGAGATTTTAACGACAATCAAAGCCACCAACAAATTGGCGCCGTTGCCGGGGAGGCAAGGTAAGTAACGGTAAAGGTTGAAGGTATCAAATTTTTTTTTCTTTTCTTAAAAAAAAAAAAAAAAAAAAAAAAAAAAAAAAAATTATATAAAAAAAAAATTATTTTTCTTTTATTTGGTTTGCAGGAAGAAGAGAGAAGGATGAGGAACATAAAGCTCAAGACTCATTGATCTAATTCCACTTCAAATTTTTGGATTTCCGGAGTGAACATACTCCGTAGGTAAGTTCTCCATTGACAAAAGCTCTTGTTTTAATGTTTGTTGTGCATTTAGCGTATTCATTTGCATAAATCAACTTAAGGGCAAAATTCATAAAAAAAAAAAAGATAAGGTCGGTATTTCATCAATCGTCCTTGGCCCAAAAATCACTACATTGCATGATTATCCCAAGCCAATTAAAATAAAATCAATTAGACATTGGCTTTAGGATTCTTGAGCTCATTAAGGCAAAGACCACCAAAAGTTCCACCAATTATGCTCTTTGATCATGTTGATGTCTAGGAAAGCTTTGTCCCTCTAAGGGAGACACATTGTGTTCTAGGAGGGTGGTACTTAAGCGGGACCATTGTGACCCCACCACTACCTGGAGGCTGACCTGGTCAACGTTTCATAGGATCGAATTGGAGGCTTAGGTGTACTCTTCAAACCTGTTAGGAGCTGTCTAATCTAGGAGAGGTTCAAAATTTTTGTTGCATGCACGGTAGAAGATCCAATAGGGGAGAGTTAAAACCTTTAGACCCTGAGATTGAGAGAACCTTTCATCTACATAGGCGAGTCCTTAACCATTCATCACTCTTCACAATGGGTGAACGTGCCAAAACCCTGAATGAGCTATATGCTCCTGCATCTTCCGATCCACCAACTGCATAGTGTTGCCGGCCACCACTGCAATCCAATTTGAGATTCGGCCAGCAACCATCAATATGCTTCCCAAATTCCATGGGTTCGAGAGTGAGCAACCCTATATCCATCTAAACAAATTCTTGACAATTTGTCAAACATTCAAAAATCAGAACCTAGATGAGGAAGGTGTCAAATTGAGGTTGTTCCCCATGACTTTGGAAGATCATGCAGCTGCATGGCTGTATTCCCTCTCCACCAATTCAATTTCAACATGGGAACAACTCTCTAAAAAATTCATGACAAAATTTTATCCTATGGCAAAAACTGAGAAAATCAAAGATGCCATTAGAACTTTTAGGGGGAGAGCTGAAGATGAATTTTCTCAAATTTGGGAAAAATTTCATGATTTGTTAATCAAATGCCCACACCATGGGCTTGACAAAGCCCAACTAGTTCACTTTTTCTATAAGGGACTACCTCACACACATAGGAACATGATTGAGTCCATGCACAAGGGTAAGTTCATGGATCAGACCCCTGATGAAGCCTATGAGTTCCTTGTAGATTTAGCTGAGAATGCCCAGAATTGGAGTAGCTATGACAATGAAGTTGATGATAGAGGATCTAGAAAGTCAGGTATTTATGAAATAAAAGCAGATCCAGATCTTAAATATGTCATGACCAACTTAGTGGATGGGGTGAACAAATTGAGCAAGAAGTTCGATACTTTTGCGGTAACAACAAATCGGAACTCACAGAGAGATCCAAACCCCATAATGAATGTGGAACATGAGCCACACAACATATGTCTCATTTGTGATAGTTCAGAGCATCTAGTGGAGTGTTGCCCTAGTTTGCCCACCATCAAGGCTGAGCAGGCAAATTCGATTAATTCATATAATGCCTTCAAAAAGCCCACTCCCAATTCTTTTGGCCCAGTATACCATCCTGATAATAGGTTTCATCCAAACTTCTCTTATAGGCAGAATGAACCTATCCAATATCAAGGTGGTCCACCAGGGTATCAAAGAAATTTTTCTAGGCCAAGCCCGTCACAAGCTCCTCAGTTGAACCAACCTTTGGTTCCACCTCCTCCTTATGTTGCTCCCACTCCTCAACAACCCTCACATCTGGAAGCCATGATGGCTAACATGATGAAGCAACAACAAGAATTCATCCATCAGCAGCAGCAAACCAATTTGTCACAAACCCAGACTAATCAAATCCATGCACAAGCAATTGCAAAACTTGAAGTTAGTCTAAGCCAAATAGCCAGTTCTCTAGTAGATAGGAAGAAGGGTGAATTACCTAGTCAGCCAGTGCCTAATCCTAGTAGGCAACAGAGTCAAGGCCCAATAGGGCAATATCAGGTTAACTCTAATGAAAACTCATCCCATGAAGTCCAGGCCATTACCACCTTAACATATGGCAGGCGAGTGGACAAAAAGGTCCAACTCCCCAAGGAAAAAAGTGAAGAAATCGCGGTCCATAAGACTGCTGACCAGGAAGAAGGTCAGGAGACCCAAGAGAAGGGAAATGAAACCCAGGAAATAGCACCAAAGCCAGTAGATGTCTACAAACCCAAAGCTCCTTATCCTCTTAGATTGCAAGAACCCAAGAAAAGTTCTCATTTTGATGATATCATGGAAGTATTCAAAATGTTCAGATCAATATACCTTTCTTAGATGCCATCAAACAGATTCCCTCCTATACAAAATTCCTGAAAGATCTCACCACGGTGAAAAGGAGAACCAGTGTTCCTAGGCACGCTGTGATGGCTGCACAAGCCTCATCTTTCATTCAACAGCAAATTGCCCCTAAATATAAGGACCCTGGTTGCCCACAATTGCGATCAAAGTAGGAGAGACTATCATCCAAAGAGCCCTCCTAGATTTAGGAGCCAGTGTGAATTTGCTACCCTATTCTGTGTACAAGGAGTTAGGTTTGGGGGAGTTAAAACCCACAGACATTACCCTTTCATTAGCAGATAGAACTGTGAAATATCCAAAGGGAATTGTGGAGGATGTGATTGTCAAGGTGAAAGAATTCTATTATCCTGTGGATTTTGTAGTCTTAGAAACTGAACCAGTGAAAAACCCAGGCAGCCATATCCCTGTGATCCTAGGCAGACCATTTTTAGCCACATCAGATGCTGTTATTAGATGTCGGAATGGTATAATGACTCTAGCCTTTGGAAACATGACTGTCCAACTCAATGTTTTCCATAGTAGCAACCAATCACCTAATATGGATGATCTTGAGGAAGTTTGCATGATTGAGGAAATGATTAGCAACTCTTTTGAAGAATCGAGTTATTCTGACCCATTAGAAAGATGTTTGGCCCATTTCGGCAAAGATTTTGATGAAGAAAGTTCGATTAGGGAAGTGAATGCACTTTTAGATTCCTCTGATCATGGATACGAGCAAATGGGCCACTCGATTTGAATCATTGCCCATTTCTAAATCTCAGCTAGTACCATCTAGTGTCAAGCCACCCCAATTAGAGCTTAAGGACCTTCCTAAGACTTTGAAATATGCATATTTGGGTGACAACAAAACCCTACCTGTTATAATTGCTTCAAATCTAAAGGAAGATCAGGAGGAAAAATTGTTAAGTGTCTTGAGGAAGAATCAGGAAGCTATTGGTTGGTCAATAGCTGACATCAAAGGGATTAGCCCATCTGTGGTTCAACATAGGATCCATCTAGTGGAGGATGCAAAAACCTCTAGAGAATCACAAAGGCGATTAAACCCAGTCATGAAGGATGTAGTCCGAGCTGAGGTCATCAAGCTCCTAGATGCTGGTATTATATACCCCATCTCTGATAGTCAATGGGTGAGTCCAGTGCAAGTTGTACCCAAGAAGTCTGGTGTCACAGTAGTAAAAAATGATCACAATGAGTTGGTTCCCACTCGAATCCAAACTGGGTGGCGAGTGTGTATCGACTATAGGAAGCTGAACGCCGTAACTAGGAAGGATCATTTCCCTCTACCCTTCATTGACCAAATGCTGGAACGCCTCGCAGGTCATTCTCATTACTGTTTCCTTGATGGTTATTCTGGATATAATCAAGTCCCTATTTCCCGTGAAGATCAGGAAAAAACTACTTTCACCTGTCCCTATGGAACTTTTGCCTATCGTCGTATGCCATTTGGGTTATGCAACGCACCAGCCACATTTCAGCGTTGTATGATGAGTATTTTTTCGGACATGGTGGAAATTTTTTGGAAGTCTTCATGGATGACTTCTCAGTTTTTGGTTCTAGCTTTGATGAATGTCTGCACCATCTGACACTTGTTGTAGAACGTTGCAAGGAAAAGAACTTGGTTCTTAACTGGGAAAAGTGTCATTTCATGGTGGAATCTGGGATTGTTTTGGGACACATTGTGTCAAAGAGAGGAATAGAAGTAGATAAAGCCAAGGTTGATTTGATTGCTAAGTTGCCCCCTCCCAAAACTGTTAGAGAGGTGAGGTCTTTTCTAGGACATGCCGGTTTTTATCGCCGTTTTATAAAGGATTTCAGTAAGATTTCAAAACCCTTGTGTGATTTGTTAGCTAAGGATACTCCCTTCAATTTTTCCTCTGCTTGTCTAGCTGCCTTTGAAAGACTCAAATCTGAGTTAACCTCTACACCTATCATCCGATCTCCTAATTGGAGTGTTCCCTTTGAGGTGATGTGTGATGCCTCAGATTTTGCTATTGGTGCCGTGTTAGGCCAACGAATAGGAAAGCTTCCCCATGTTATTCACTACGCAAGCAAAACTCTTAATGATGCCCAACTCAATTACTCTACTACTGAGAAAGAGTTGTTGGCTGTTGTGTTTGCTCTAGATAAATTTCGTCCCTACCTGATAGGATCTAAAGTGCTTATTTTTTCTGATCATGCTGCACTTAAGTATCTTCTCACAAAGAAAGATGCTAAAGCCCGTCTAATCCGATGGATCTTATTGCTCCAAGAGTTTGATCTAGAGATTCGAGATAAGAAGGGATCTGAAAATGTCGTGGCGGATCACTTGTCAAGATTAATTGTTGAGCCCTCTACTGAGTCCTTACCTATATCGGAGACCTTCCCTGATGAGCAACTAATGATGATCTCCCATACTAATATTCCGTGGTACGCTGACATTGTCAACTACCTTGTCACGGAACAGTTGCCCAACTCTTGGACTAAGCAACAGCGATTCCGTTTTCTAGCTCAGGCAAAATGGTATTTTTGGGATGAACCATACTTGTTTAAATATTGTCCAGATCAGATCATTAGAAGGTGCATCCCTGAGCACGATCAAAGGAAGATCCTTTCATCCTGCCATGATCAAGCCTGTGGGGGTCATTTCGGTGGGAAAAAGACTGCTGCAAAGGTTTTGCAGTGTGGATTCTATTGGCCTACCCTGTTCCGTGATGCACACGAGTATTGTAAATCATGTGATCGATGTCAGCGATTAGGAAAGATCTCAAGAAGAAATGAGATGCCCTTAAACCCGATTTTGATTGTGGAACTCTTTGATGTCTGGGGCATTGATTTTATGGGTCCCTTCCCTACGTCCTTTGGATACCAGTACATTCTTGTAGCCGTTGATTATGTGTCCAAATGGATTGAAGCTATTCCATGTAAAACCAATGATCACAAGGTGGTGGTCCAGTTTCTTAAGGAGTATGTCTTCGCTCGTTTTGGCACCCCTCGTGCTATCATTAGTGATGGGGGAAACACTTTTGCAATAAGATCTTTGAAGCCTTAATGAGGAAGTACATCATCACTCATAAAGTTGCCACACCTTATCATCCACAGACCAGTGGACAGGTAGAGATCTCCAATAGGGAAATCAAGACAATACTTGAGAAAACTGTCAATACTTCTAGAAAGGATTGGTCCATTAGGTTACCAGATGCATTATGGGCATACCGTACAGCCTATAAAACTCCCATAGGAATGTCTCCATACAGAATTGTCTATGGCAAGGCTTGTCATTTACCTGTCGAATTGGAACACAAAGCATATTGGGCAATCAAATGCCTCAAATTTGATCTCGACAAGGCAGGGGAACATAGGAAACTGCAACTCGATGAGTTAGAAGAGATTAGGAATGATGCATATAACTGTGCCGCAAGGTACAAGGACCGCATGAAGACCATGCATGATAAGATTATCCTTCGTAAGGAATTTTTCCCCGGTCAGAAGGTCCTTTTGTACAATTCTAGACTTCATTTATTTCCTGGAAAATTGAAATCTCGCTGGACTGGCCCATACACAGTTGAGAAAGTTCATCCACATGGGGCGATTGAAATCCATAATGCCAAGGATGGTAGTACTTTCCAAGTCAATGGACATCGTTTGAAACCATATCTTGAGTATCTGAGCCCAGAAGTTGAGGAGACACTTTTGGAAGATCCTGTGTATCAGGATTGATCACTTTGTACATCTATGAGATTTTTAGGTTTAGGGTTAGGACATTTTCAATTATTCTGCTTTTAATTTGAGTACATATTTGTCATTTCTATGTTTCTATGCGGATTCACTGAGCTATTTTGTCACAGGATAAATTATAAGAATTCACATCAAATAAGGTATGCAGTCTCTACCTTCTTTATTTATTTCTATTGTCCTTTTCATTTTTCAGCATCACATGCATCATTTTGTAGTTGTCATTCACATTGAGGACAATGTTAGATTTAGGTTTGGGGGTATAATCAACAAATTTTGATGTGAAATTAAAAAAAAAAAAAAAAATTGAGAAAACTTCAATCATTGGGATACCTTTGGCTTGCCAGATTAATTTTCACTTTAGTTGTTAATTCTATCATGTGTCTAAAATGTTTTTCGCAAATTTCAAGTCTTGAAAAATTTTCAGCACTTATAGCCACATGTATGTAGCCTAAATGGAAAAGTGAAATTTAAGGGAGAGAACTGGATGAATCATTAGCGGAGACTTAACCTAGGAGAGATTTGAGCCATTCTATTCTTGGAGTGTTTTTACATAATTCTGAGTTACAAGTTAACTCAAATTTTTTGTTTTCGCTTAAATGTCGTTTGCTTGATCTCTTTATTCTTGTTTTGATCAAAGACTCATGAACACCATAAAAATTGGATTACTACACTAGAAACTCCTCTGAAATCTTTTCAAGGCATATAATAACCATGTGAAACTTAGGAAATGATTTAGGCCATCTTTGTTAACCCATCTATCATGTTCAACTAACCTATTCTTACACTTATCCACTAGTCAAACCCCTTGAGCCATATAAGCCTTTCTTTGTTCAACCTATTTTTTTCAACCTACACTCCACTCAATGAGTGTAACCTTAAATTTTGCTTTGGGAATGAGGAAAGAAAAAGAAAAAGAAAGATCAATCAATTACTATGAAATTTCATGGAAGGGTTATTACTATCATGATTTAAAAAAAAAAAAAAAAAAAAAAAAAAAAAAAAAAAGAAAAAAAAAAAAGAAGAAAAACTCGATATTCATCAAAAAGTATGCAAATTCTCAAAGCATTGTCCAGTTATCAATAATAACCCTAGCCCCATTACAACCTATTGAAAAGACCTACTTGATCCTAAATGTAATGTGGTTAAAATGTGGAGAATAGATGAAGAGGACTTACGGTGTTTAATCCAATGTTCTTGAGTCAATGATATTCCGTTCCTGAGATCAAATTAAATTTTTATTTTTCTTTGATATGGTCCGTCCTTCTATAAATTTTATATGTGGATGATTTGAATTTTGATTCCTTGTCACATATAAGTTGAGAGAAATAAGCCCACTTCTGAGTGATTTCCTTGTTGAGTGTAATATCCAGTGAGTTTTTGAAGTCAAGGCGAAATCCATTCTGAAGGTAATCAAAATTAAGTTTTACTGGGAAAAAGAAAGCTACATCTTTGTTGGCTATGCACACACACACTTCAGGACTTGATTATGAGTGAAAACTTCTAACATGTGTATAGAGTTCTCAACTTTAGTAGATTTTTATAAAGCTCCCGAAGATGTCATTGTTTTCAAAAAAAAAAAAAAAAAAAAAAAAAAAAAGAATTTTGTGGGTATATTCGCTGCAAACCCTCACGAGACACAACTCGTCCACTAGGGTGACCTAGGGGTTTAAAGGCTTGTTGCACATGCTAAGTGTAACCGCGATTCCTGCGAAAGTGAGTTAGGATTTTTTTTTAGTTTTGCTCGAGGACTAGCAAAAAGGCGGTTTGGGGGTATTTGTTAGATATTCAAAAGAACATATTTTTATATGCTTTTAAGAGTTGTTTTGGAATATTTCCCTATGTAATTATTCATATATACATGCATATTAGGGAAGTTTCTATTCTTTATATTCAAAGCATATTTTGCACAAATTGACAATATTTATACAATTAATATGCATTATCATATTTTTCATATAGAGCCATATTTTAAAATTCAGAAATCTAAATTTGGCAGTATTTAAATTTGGCAGGTTATAAATTGGAGAAGGAATTAGCATTCAAAGCTTCATCAAAACTTCTAAAAATGATCTACCAAATCAATAAAATCTTCAATCAAATCAGCTTTGACATCTCCAACAAATCAACAAGATCTCTAACAGATTTTGCAATTATATCTCCAACATATTTTGCAAATCAGCATTAACAACTCAAGCAAATCAGCATTTACAACTAATTCAACCCTCAAAACCCCTATAAAAAGGGCACTCCAAGGGGGAGAGGAAGGAGGTCTGCATTCAGCCAAGGAGAGATCTCTGCATTCAGTCAGAAGGAATTTATTTTCAGTTTTTGTTATTTCTTTTCTGTTTTTAGTTTTTGTTTTTATTTCTTTAGTATTAGAGACAGATTCTCGTGTTTTCAATAAAGTATATTTTATGGAATATTTTTATTTTTATTCTAGAATTTCATCAACCATGGTAGGCTAGAAAATCCTTCCATCAAGGAGAGGATTCCACCCCATGAGATTGAGTGATTGATTATTTTCTTTGTGCATTGATGTTTTCTGATTTGTTCTTCATGTTTATATAGTTTCTTCAACTCAGATTTCTTTTGATTATGGGTATTTTTAGATCTTCCGTCGTTCTACTTAGATGGGATACGGTTGATGCTTTATAAACCCTATTTTTAAATCGAGTAGAAGTGAACTGCTTTTGAAATATTCTGTTTTCATTGAATGCAAAAGAAAGAATTATCACGATATTCGTGGGGTGGATTTCCAATCCTTGATGGTCTTTTTTTATACATTAATTTCAACCTAAGCTTTTCAAATAGTTTTCTTAAATCAATAATTTGTTTTTAAACCTTTTTGCCAAATATTGATAATCTTTACTTTTATTCGTTTACTTCAATAGCCTCCCTGTGGATTCGACCCCTTGCTACCACTTTCTACCTAGGTAAGAGTTTTATATTTTTGTTGGCAAAGACAAGATTTTAACGACAATCAAGCCACCAACAGTGTCATTCTAAACCACTCACAAAAATTTCATCGAATTCCGGTAACGTTTCTGAAATTTCACAGTTTCGGGGCGTATCCGGGTTTTGACCGAGCGAGAAGTCATTCGGAGAGTTGACTCGGTCAAAGTGGGCCCATGACTTGGTCAACCCTTTTTGTTTTTTTGTGTGGTTGGGTTGACCCAAGTCAAACCCACTCAAAACCCCCCTAAGCCTCACTTAAACCCTAATTAAGCTTGCTTAACCCTAATCCAAGTGGTTTGACTTATATAAGTGAGTAGCAAATTTGCCCTACACTATTCATCATCTTCTCAATCTCATTTTCTCTCTCCCCCTCTCTCCTTTTCTTAGTTTTGAGCCACCTAGGGTTCTCCAAACTTAAAACCCAAAACATAGAAAGGTTAGATCCAGTCCCGATCTATCCCTCGGTGTTCTCGGATTCGAGTTCCGACAAGTTTGGCCCCCTCTAACCCCCTCTATCCTCCCCTGTTTTCAGCCCCATTTGAGGTAGGAGGAGGTCTTGGTGGTGGAGACCCTTTGGGAGGCGTTTCGGTGCACGAAGATCCTCCGGTTCCCTTCCTTTCCTCTCCTTTCCTTGGGTAAGGGTTTTTTCCACCTTTTTTATGTTTAGATGCATGTTAGGAGGGTGGGGTTGTGTGTGGAGGGCGGCTGGTGGCTGTCGGTGGTGGTTGGGGGGCGGTCGGAGGCCATTGGTGGCCGGTGATTGGTGGTAGAGGAGCTCAGGCAGGGGGATTGGTTCTCTCGGGCAGCAGGCAGCACAGGCAGGCACAGCAGGCGTGCAGTGGCAGGCTTAATCAGGTTAGATATTACTAATATAGTGGGGGGATAGTATTACAATACTATCTAAGGGATGCCATATTCTATACATCCATACACAATACATAAATACATGCCCATTCTATACAGAAATGCATGCGACACAGTCATTCATACATGAATATAATACATGTAATATAAGCCTAGCATGCAAGATATCTAACATATTATGGTTTAAGTATGGCCATACTACCTATCTACATAAGTAGTATAGCTAGGGTGTCCCATTGATGTGTGACGCACGACTACGCGCATCGAGCGCATCCCGAGGGGTTGAATCGAACCACTCACCGCAACCCGAGGCAGCACGCACACGAGACAGTATGCGTGCAAGACAGGTAGGACAGGATGCACGCGAGCAACACACACGCACACACGGGGAAGCACGCACACACGGGACAGCACTCGGGATGCACAAGCAGAGTAAGGTGCGCTGGGCACGCTGCAGGGCACAGGCGCTGGTGCTGGCAGGCCAGTAGGCAGGGCACGCTGGGCTCTAGGCAGCACGCACAGGGCAGCACACACACAGGCACAGCGACACCCCTATACCCAAGCAACCATGCACACACACCAAATCACAAACACTTAGCATGCACCACCTCCCAACACACCCAAATGTGCTAAAAAACCAGAAAAAGAAGAGGGAAAGCTCACTTAAAGAGAGGGGGAGGGAAGGGGGAGATGTAGGAGCTCGCAAGCACACCCTTGACCACCTCGACCACCACCACCACTACCACCACCTCTTCTTTGCTTCTCTTCTTCTTGGCTGGAAATAGGGGGAGATGGGGAAACCAGGGAACGATAAGGGGGTGCTAGAGAAGGAGGAGAAGGAATAGACAACAACAATGGCACACACCTTTATTTGATTTTTCTCTTCTTGCACCACCACTTCCAAGCACTCCCTCATCTTCTTCTTGCTCATTCTCCATCAAACACTCACACACACAAAAGGTGAGTGAAAGAGAGGCAAAAGAGAGAAAGAGAGACCAAAAGAAGTCATTTTCAGATGGAGAGAGAGAGGGGGGTGCAAAGGGTGACAAAAGTCACATTGGGGGTGCACACAAGGGAAAATGGGGGGTGAGGTTAAGCATAAGATCACCCACACCAACCACTTTTTTTTGCTTTATTGGGAAGCATGCGGAGAAGCACCACACACTCGAAAATATCTCACCCACCGAAACCCAGTAACGGCCAAACCTCAATACTATTCGGAATTGCATAATTTCTAAAATGTTACCAGAATTCGATGAAATTTTTATGGGTAGTACAAAACGGTACCAATACCCATAATATGCAATTAGATTTTCAATCAGAGCACTCCAACTCCTGCAGGTAGTTAAAAACTAAAATTTTAGCGACTCCGATTAAAAAAAAAAAGACTCTAAATGACATAGACACAACATATTGTTCTATTTCGAATTGAATGAATTCATTTTTAGAAGTGTCAAAAACATTAACGAGGTAATAATGTATATATTTTGCTGGATTTCTAAGTATATAGGAGTATATGACTGTATTTTAAACTATAAAAAACTTAGTGTAATTACGCCCTTTTCTTTTTAATGATGCTTTCTTTGCTTTTTTTTTTTTTGAGGGGGGGGGGGGGGGTGGGGTTGCAAATTATTATGACGGGCTCCACCATGGCAGGAAACCTTCCAAAGGAGTAGGAATAAAATTGGCTGGACGGCGAGCACATTCTAGTTGGATCTCCTGTTTTCGGACACTCTAATGCCCCGTTTGGTTCCGCTTAATGAAGTGATTCCGCTTTTAATTAAGTAGAAAGCTAAAAAGTATTGTCAAACACATTCTAAAAAGCTGGTTTAATTAAAAAGTTATTTTCAGTTTTTAGTGTAAAAATGTTGATTTTTAAAAAGCGAAAAAAATTCGCTTTCTAAGAATCAAATCTATTTAAGTCATTTTATTCAAAATCTTATTTTTCATACGTGTTTTCAAATGGACCCTAAGTAATTTTTTTTTAACATCATTATACTCAATTTATTTTTTAATCTAAAATACAAATTTATATTTTCAGTATAGCATATGTATTGATAGATGAAGTATAAGCACTAGTAAATTATTTTTTATATTGATTAACTTGGATTCATTCAATTTAGAATGGAACAATATACGTTTTTTTTATCAAAATATATATACATCAACATTTTTTTATCAAAACATATATTACAAATGTTTATTATTATATAAATAAATAAAGAAAAATAAAAACACGGTCTGCGACCGTTAACATTTTTCAAATTTTATGATGGGCTCCACGTGGCAGGAAACCTTCCAACTGTTCATTTATAGTGGGGGCAAGATAAGGGGTGGCCAAACGGCCCGCGAGCCCGGACCTGGCCAGAAATTTCCAGGCCTAAGCCCGGTCCGGCTCGCGCCCGGACCTTCCATAGGGCCGGGCTTGGGCCTTGGCAAAAAACCCAAAGCCCGTGTCACGCCCCAGGGCGGCCGTCCCCGGGACGCGGCAGGTGTATATATCATATCAGAAGCCTACACATGAGGTCAAATATATATACTCTAAACCACAGATAAAAATGACAACACAGATCAAACAGGGCTGACATAATATATACACAATATAGCGGAAGCTAAAACTGAGTCTGTAATCCAAACATATTACAGACTCGATACACAATCATATGTCCTGTGAGAGCCAATATACATAGTAACAACTGAATATATACAACACGTGCTCAGCACGGAAATACAATACATACAGCCAAGAAAAGGGATGCTGATAGCCTCTGGCACTCGCGGACGTAGCGCTGCTCCGCTACTGAAGGAATCCCTCGGAAAGCTCCAACTGCTGCTCCGACTCTAGCTCAGGCTCAGTGACCACTGGGCAAAAAACATATGCGAGGGGTGAGCCACACGCTCAGTGAACAGCACAACCCATGCATCACAGACTATATTTACCACAATTCCATTATTTATCCAATCTCCAAGACATAACAACATAATCCAGTGGTTCGTACTTCGCTGAACCACCACACCCTCACCTCACCCATCAATGGGTGACATAGGCTATTGGGACTGATAATCATCTATTCACAAATCCAGTAGGTCGCTCATCGCCAACCCACTACACCCTCACCCTCACCCTACCACGGGTGACATAGGATTTTGGGACTGACTAGGCTGTTGGTCACCCTTGGTCCACCGATAGTCTCTCCCTCCACTCCGTAGGCCGCTTGGTCTCCACCCACATCTTCAGCACAGTCCGAAACCAAATCAGGAGGCGCCTACTGATGTGGGTCCTCCGAGGGACGGCCTTTCTAACGCTGGGGTAGCCTCTACCGGATCCAACGCAGGGAACAGAACAGCCTATCCATACGCATATGATCCACTCGGATCCGCCGACAATACATCTCTACCACTCAAATGTCATGAACTCTTCAGAGTTCCTCCAGGGCGCATATCCAAGATGCGGGGAAATAAGTACAATCAAAAGCAATGTTGAAATATCATTGGGGGAAAGAAACTCGATCGGAGGGCGGCGTGAGTTCCCGATACAGGATACCCCGACAACCAAACAAGGAACACGGAGTACCCTAACCCGGTCTCACCGCTGTCCTTGCAAGGCCCCTCCCCTACAATATTCACCTACCCATGCTAATAACTATACCAAACATACAACATTACATATAATATTATTGGGACTAGAAACCTTGGGAGAGCAGCATGAGGTCCCGATACAGGACATCCCGACAACCAAACAAGGAACACGGAGTACCCTAACACGGGTCTCACCGCTGTCCTCGCAAGGCTCCTCCCGATAATATTACCTAAGGCATGCGATTTAACATACACTAGTATTTAACTTAATAAACAAACTAGTAGGACGCATACATAGGTCGAGGTTTCCTAACATGAAACAGGAGACATGGTGCATGGCTCATACACATATCCTAAGGGTGCAAGTCCCTAACATGTAAAGTCTAGGGTAGCATGCACTCTACAATTAAATCATGCGAGCATGGATTACAAATTATTGCAGGTTAATATTCACCCACGGTGCCCCAGGAGAGGTCGGTATACGCCCAAGTGCGTATAACGCCTCTCTACTGGGTTGGATTGTCCCACTCACCAGTATCTGGGTCGTCGCGCGACCGCCCGTCTAGATCTGCAAGATAGACATTCAATATGGTGAGTTAAAATCCACAAATACTACAAAATACACAAGAACTTACATAAACCCACAACTAAACTCCCAACACTCGGGCAAACGTGCATACGACCCGCACGCACGCTAGCCCGAGCATCCCGGCAAGCACCCGCACGGCCGGCAACCACCCACACGGCCACCCGACCGCCCGGGCGCACCGCCGCGCCTCTGCCCGCGCACTCCGCGCTCCGCCGGGCCCCTGCCCGCCGCCGAGACACGCCGCCGAGCCTCCCGTGTGCACCGCGCGCCCCCTGCGCCCCAGCGCAGCCGCCCGCGCACACCCCGAACGCCATCGCTGGCCCGCGAGCACCCCGCACTCCCCGCGCGCAGTGCCTCGCCCCGCGCGCACCCCACGCGCACCACCTCGCTCCGCGCGCACCCCGCGCGCACCACCTGCCTCTACCCGCACGCACCACGCGCGCACCACCAGCTCCGCCCCGCAGCGGTGCCCAGCGCCCAGCACCCTCGGCCAGCACCCGGTACCCGCGACCCAGCGCCCATCATTCAGCGCCCAGCACCCGGGACCCTCACCGAGCGTCCACGCGCACGCACGCGCAACACGCGTCCAGCGCGCCTGCCCGCGTTGCCTGCCTGCGCGCGTCGCCGAGTGGCCCGAGCACCGCTCGCCTGCACGCCCGGGGCACTGCCCGCCTGATACCGAGCGCCCCTGCCCTGCTCGCCTGCGCGCCCAGCCTGCTCGCCCGGCCTGCCAGCGCGCACAGCCCAGCTAGCCTACCCGAATGCATCTCCCTGCACCCCCCGAGCGAACACCCGCGCGCGCTCGGCAAACTGGTGCGCCTGCCGCCTGCCGCACGCCCGAGTGCCCTGCGCCCCATGCGCAGCACCCGCGCGCGCCCCGCCCTCACGGCCATCACCCCCAGCACCGCCGCCCAGCTCCAGCCGCTCGACCAGCACGCCCAGCGCCTGCAGCACCACCCGAGCGCACGCCGCGCGCACGCCTGCGCGCACGCACCCGCACGCCCGACCACCTGGTGCCCCACGCTGCTGCGCCTGCTGCCAGCGCTCCCGGGACAGCCACCCCACCTACCCGAGCAGCCTAGCTCCCCTACCCGAGCACCCACTCACCACCACCAGCCGCCCCCGGCCTCCGACCACCACCCCAGCCCTCCGACGGCCACCCACCGCCTCCGACCTCCACCCAACCTCATTTCCCACCTCCTAACATCCATCTAAACAAGAAAAGAGGGGAAAATATGGCTTACCAAGGGAGGGAGCGAAGTCCGGACGCTCTCCGCGCGCCGAAACCTTCCCAACGGCCCTCTCACGCCCCGATCTACCTTGGCCTTCAAAACGGGCCAAATCAGAGGACAAAGAGGGGAGGTCGGGGAGGCTAGGATCGCTGGAAACGGGATTTGAAGACACCGGTGTGTAGATCGGGACCCGATCTACACTTCCCGTGCTTTGGGTTTTTAGTTTTGAGGGGTGTAGGGGGCTTGAAAGTGAGAAAAAGAGAGAGAGGAGAGAGAAAATGCAAGTCGTAGGGATGATGAATAGTAACTCGGGAAATTAAATCCCACTCTTATATAGTTTGCGACTTAAAAACCCGGATACGCCCCGGAACTGTGAAATTTTTGGGAACGATGCCGGAATTCGATGAAATTTTCATGAGTGGCTTAAAATGGCACCAGGACACATAATACGCAGTTATATTTCCAATCGGAGTCCTCTAGCTCAGGACGATAGCTAACAGTCCAAAAATTAGCGGTTCCGATCGAAAACCCTAAAAATTTTAAAAACTGCCAGGACGCTCCAACGGTTACCCGCAGGCTAAAAGTGACACAAGTATAACAGCCCGGCCTGGATCTCAGCCCAAGGCCCGGCCCGGGAAAGCCCGCCGTAGGCCCGGGCCTGGCCCGGGCCGGTCATGGGCCCTAAGGGTTTTTTTAAAACCCTCCTCAACGGATATTTTTTTAAACTTTCCTCAACGGCTATTTTTTGAAATTTGGGGGATTCTACTAATGGCTATATTGAGATATTTTCAATGTACGGGCGGCTCCATACGTAACATGACAATGTGAACGCTCCCAAAGGCCTCCCAGTAGTTCTTGTACCCTAAGAAACCCTCTATGTGGAGAGGTGTGCCTTGGCTCCTTACAAAAATAAAGTCTTTGATAAATTATATGACCAGCCGTGATAGTTAAGTTCATCAAATTCTTTGTCAGAATCACTTGAATCCATCCTATTAAATTTAAGGGTTAAAGACATCTAAGTCCCTACAAGCATGGAACAACTCATATAAGTCCCTACTAAAATTAAGACAGACGTAGAAGTCCCTCAAAACTCAGAAAAACCCAATTATCATCCCTGAGTTAAATTTCCATCCAAATGTAACAGAATATTCCTAGAATATTCCATCACATATAATTGTGTAGACATTGAAGTCTTTATAAACAGTCATAAACACAAATTAGTCCTTATAAAAGATAAAATTACCCATGAAAGACTTTTACATTAAATTGTATACACATTGCAGTCCTGTAAACAATCATAAAGACAAATTAGTTATTGCAAAAGATAAATTGTCCCTGAAAGATTTTTACATTTAATTGGATAGACATTACAGTTGTTATATTTGTGTCACTTTTAACCTGCTAGTAACCGTTGGAGCGTTCTGGCAGTTTTTCATTTTTTTCAGTTTTCGATCGGAACCGCTAATTTTGGACTGTTAGCTATCGTCCTGAGTTAGAGGACTCCGATTGGAAATCTAACTGCATATTTGGTGCCCTGGTGCCATTTTAAGCCTCTCACGAAAATTTCATCGAATTCCGGTAACGTTTCCAAAATTTCACAGTTTCGGGGCGTATCCGGGTATTTTAAGTCACTTACTATATAAGGGGTGATCTAAAATTGGTTGACCACTATTCATCATCCCTACCAAGTGATTTCTCTCTCTCCCCTCTCTGCTTTTCTCACTTTTGAAGCCCTTAGACCCCTCAAACCTAAAAACCTAAAGCATAGGAAGTGTAGATCGGGTCCCCGGTGCTTTCAAATTCGAATTCCGGTGAGTTTTGCCCCTTCATCCCCCCTCTCTTCTCCTCTGATTTGGGCTGTTTCGAAGGCCGAGTGAGATCCGGGCGTTGGAAGCCCTTGGGCAAAGGTTTCGGTGCGCGGAGAGCATCCGGACTTCCCTTCTTCCCCTCGGTAAGCCCTTTTTCCCTTCTTTTCTTGCATAGGTGCTTGTTAGGAGGTCGGATTTGTGGTTGGGAGGTGGTCGGCGGCGGTGGGTGGCCGGCGGAGGGCAGTGGTGGTGGTCGGAGGCCTTGGGGTGGCCGGGGGTAGGAGGTTGGGTGCTCGGGTAGGGGTGCTGGGCTGTCCGGGTAGGCTGGGAGGCTGTTCCGGGAGAGTAGGCAGCAGGCGCAGCAAGCTGGGGCACCAGGTTCCGGGCGCGCATGTGCGTGCGCGCAG
>JAUJYN010000014.1:4346917-4407782 GCA_030737835.1 Acorus gramineus
TTTTTCCAAGTATACCCCGGGGATGAAAAATTCTGGCAGCAGCCCTATTCAATGTTTAGCTCTCATTTAGGAATAGCTGGATGGGTTATGTAATCTGAGCATAAACATGAAAGTTGTAGATAATCTTCTTGGCTTTCCCGTGGATTTTGAATTGTGCAATTCGGAGCTATATTGAGGAAGTTATGGCTGTCTAGTGAAGCATGTACAGAATTTCAGGTCATGGACAATTTTTGTCCTTTGAACCCCACTTTGTCTATATAATGTCATCTGACCCCTTTTTTTTTGTGTTTGCTCCCCTTTGTTGAGTGAGAAGGAAAGGAAGGAGAGGAAGAAGCACAAGAAGGAAGTGCAAGAAAGAAAGGTTGGTGGTTGTGTGTGCATATATGGTGTTGTTGCCTCTTCTTCTTCCTCCTCCTCTAGCTTTCTCATGCTCCCTCTCATGGATCCCCCCTCCCCTCTGGTTCAGCAAGAAGAAGAGGAATGAAGGCTGAAGTGGTGGTAGTGGTGGTGGTGGTCGAGGTGGTCATGGGTGTGCTTGCGAGCTCCCACACCTCCCCCTTCCCTTTCCCCTTCTCTTGGTAAGCTTTCCCCTCTTCTTTTTCTGGTTTTCAGCTCTTTGGGTGTGTTGGGAGGTGGTGCATGCTAAGTGTTTGTGTTTTGGTTTGTGTGTGCTTGGTTGCTTGGGTGTAGGAGTGTCGGCGTGCCCGAGTGTCTGCTGCCCTGTGTGTGCTGCCTGTGCCCAGCATGATCTGTCTGCTGCCCTGCCAGCACCAGCACTCCTGCCCAGCAGCTGTGCCCAGCGTGCCCAGCGGCTGTGCCCAGCTTGCCCAGCGGCTGTGCCCAGCATGCCCTGCCTACTGCCCTGCCAGCACCTGTGTCTTTGCCAGGCGTGCCCTGCGCCTGTGCCCAGTGCGTCCCAGTGCGTCCTGCGACGTGCCCTGCGTCTGTGCCCAGCGCACCTGGGCACCCAGTGGCTGTGCCCAGCCTGTCCTGCCTATGCAACCCGATGTAGGAACTCCCCGGCGTTGGGAAAGCTGTCCTGACAGAGGGCTCCCATCCGTAGGTACCACCGATGCGTTCGGAAGGTACTGATCGTGGGAGTATACCAGGTAGAGGCTACGCGGGGGAAAGGGCTACCGGTGGACCAAGGGTGTAGAGCAGTCTAAGTCTCTTCCAAAAGTCCCAAGAGTCTCCCTCCGGGAGTGAGGGTGAGGATGAGGTGAAGACACGTCGCCTCGTGACCCATTCGTTGTTCGTCCGTTCCCATAGTTGTTGGGTCCGGTCTCGTATCGATGTTTAAAGACATCGTTGGGCAGTTATCTCGATGTAGATGATCCAGTAGTGTTGCGTAGACCAGTAATCCCGGGTCTCCTCGACCAACGGTATGGTCTCTCCCCAAAAGTCCCAAGAGTCTCCCTCCGGGAGTGAGGGTGAGGGTGAGGTTGGTGATCCAGTAGTGTTGTGTGGACCAGTAATCCCGGGTCTCCTCGACCAACGGTATGGTCTCTCCCAAAAGACCCAAGAGTCTCCCTCCAGGAGTGAGGGTGAGGGTGAGGTTGGTCGCGCCGCCGCGCGACCCAGTTATCCATGGGATTCCACCCACGTTTTCCTTGAAAGGAAATTGCTTTAGTATTGAACTATTGTATGGTGATTGGTTTCCAGTCACTCACTGAGCTTGTAGCTCACCCCTCGCATACTGTTTCTTTTAAGGGGCAGTGTTGGGCGTGGAGCTGGAGCTTTCTTGTGGCGTGGTCTTATGGGCGTGGAGCGTTCTTCCGGCGGGTGGCGAGTGCGAGGCTGTCAGCAGTCCTAGAGTCATTGTATGTATTGTAAATCGTGCATGTGGCACAGGTTGTATTTTCTTTGGTCTAGACTTGGCTCTCACAGGACAGTGATTGTGTATTCGAGTCTGTAATAATGCCTTTGTCATTTGAAGCCTTATTTTTCGATCGGAGTCGCTAAAATTTTGGGTTTTAGCCACCTACAGGAGTTGGAGAGCTCTGATTGAAAATTTGGCTACATAATTTTTCTCCTAGAAGTTATGCATTTCCGAATTGGTATTTGGATTTAATTTTGTTAAAATCCAAGATGAAGAGGTTTAAATATGATTTTATTATGAGATGCTCAGTTTTGAGTTAGCTTTCATACAAAAGTGGAATTAGATCAACTGGATTCATGTAGTAAAAGTTATGGGTATTTTTCCAAGTATACCCCAGGGATGAAAAATTCTGGCAGCAGCCCTATTCAATGTTTAGCTCTCATTTCGGAATAGCTGTAGGGGTTATTTAATCTGAGCATAAACATGAAAGTTGTATATAATCTTCTTGGATTTCCAGTGGACTTTGAATTGTGCAATTCGGAGCTATATTGAGGAAGTTATGGCTGTTCTAGTGAAGCATGTACAGAATTTCGGGTCATGGACGATTTTGTCCTTTGAACCCCACTTTGTCTATATAATGTCATCCAACCCCCATTTTTTTTTTGTGTGGTTGCTCCCCTTTGTTGAGTGAGAAGGAAAGGAAGGAGAGGAAGAAGCACAAGAAGGAAGTGCAAGAAAGAAAGGTTGGTGGTTGTGTGTGCATATATGGTGTTGTTGCCTCTTCTTCTTCCTCCTCCTCTAGCTTTCTCATGCTCCCTCTCATGGATCCCCCCTCCCCTCTGGTTCAGCAAGAAGAAGAGGAATGAAGGCTGAAGTGGTGGTAGTGGTGGTGGTGGTCGAGGTGGTCATGGGTGTGCTTGAGAGCTCCCACACCTCCCCCTTCCCTTTCCCCTTCTCTTGGTAAGCTTTCCCCTCTTCTTTTTCTGGTTTTTCAGCTCTTTGGGTGTGTTGGGAGGTGGTGCATGCTAAGTGTTTGTGTTTTAGTTTGTGTGTGCTTGGTTGCTTGGGTGTAGGAGTGTCGGCGTGCCCGAGTGTCTGCTGCCCTGTGTGTGCTGTCTGTGCCAGCACCAGCACTCCTGCCCAGCAGCTGTGCCCAGCGTGCCCAGCGGCTATGCCCAACGTGCCCAGCGGCTGTGCCCAGCATGCCCTGCCTGCTGCCCTGCCAGTACCTGCGTCTGTGCCAGGCGTGCCTTGCGCCTGTGCCCAGTGCGTCCCAGTGCGTCTTGCGGCGTGCCCTTCGTCTCTGCCCAGCGCGCCCAGCGACTGTGCCCAGTGTGTCCTGCGACGTGCCCTGCGTCTGTGCCCAGCGTGCCCAGCGGCTGTGCCCAGCCTGTCCTGCCTGTGCAACCTGAGTGCTGCCCGCGTGTGCGTACCTCCCCCTTCATGTGTGCTGCCCCGCTTGCCCTGCTCGAGTGCTGCCTCGCGATGCGCGATGACCCGGGTTGCGGTGAGTGGTTCGATCCAATCCCCCCCCCCTTCGGGATGCGCTCGACGCGCGTAGTCGCGCGTCACGCATCGATGGGGCCCCCCTAGCTATACTACTTGTGTAGATAAGTAGTATGGCCATGCTTAAGCTATAATATGTAGATATCTTGCATGCTAGGCTTATATACATGTATTGTATTTACGTATGAATGATTGTGTTGCATTAGCCCTCTAGTATGGGCATGTATTTTTGAAATGTGTATGGATGTATAGAATATGGCATGCCTTAGGTAGTATTGTAATAATACTCCCACCATATTAATTGGAATATCGAACAGGATTAAGTCTGGGTTAATAACGGGCACCTGCCTAATATTCCCTTGCGATAAGACTCGAGGGCGTGGTGTAGCTGTTGCGCCCATGCTAATGGGGCAAAGCTATGACCAGCTTTATGAGATGATGATCTCTCCCGCCCTCTCCCTCTGAACGAACTGAGTAAGTAGATGCGATTTCCTACTCGACTCAGGTTCGTTTGGAATATTGGCATGCACCTGTTAGTGCGCGAGATCGCGCTTGACCCTTTTCTTTTAAGTTGGCGATATCCAACGCATGTTAGAGTATATTTTGTATGTTTATGTGATTAATGACCATGTATGCATGTTGTATGATTTATTACGATGTAAATCCATGTTAGGGAGTGTCCCTATAATTATTAGATGATTGTGCATATGGTTCATGCACATAGCTAGATATAAAATTCTCCTGGATATATTTATATGCGCATGTTAAAAACTGATAGGCCTATCTGGAATAGGCGTGGGTATGACCCGCTGTCGGGTTGTACCTTATTAGTTAGAGCGCTAGCGATGTAATCGCCCCGTGCATCCGAGCGATGCATTCATTTGGAATTCAGAAGAATTCATTATCTTATCGGATTGTTAAGCCGGTTGTTGGGGCGTGTCACCCCCCCTGTGTCCGAGCGACGCAACCGTGTGGGAGTACAGTAGTATTCGATATCTCGATAAGTGATTATCGAGAGTAGTTGTTTTTTCCATTGGGTTCGCTTTGTGAACATGGAATGTTTACTCCCAGTGTCGCCCGAGTTGAAGAGGCCCGGGTTGTAGCTGTCCTGACAGAGGTTTCCCATCCGTAGGTACCACCGATGCGTTCGGGAGCGTACTGATCGTGGGAGTGTACCAGGTAGAGGCTACCCGGGAGAGGGCTAACGAATGATATTACGAGCGTGGAATCGTTCTCCCCTTCGTTGGATCCGATGTAAGAACTCCCCGGCGTTGGGAAAGCTGTCCTGACAGAGGGCTCCCATCCGTAGGTACCACCGATGCGTTTGGAAGGTACTGATCGTGGGAGTATACCAGGTAGAGGCTACGCGGGGGAAAGGGCTACCGGTGGACCAAGGGTGTAGAGCAGTCTAAGTCTCTTCCAAAAGTCCCAAGAGTCTCCCTCCGGGAGTGAGGGTGAGGATGAGGTGAAGACACGTCGCCTCGTGACCCATTCGTTGTTCGTCCGTTCCCATAGTTGTTGGGTCCGGTCTTGTATCAATGTTTAAGGACATCGTTGGGCAGTTATCTCGATGTAGATGATCCAGTAGTGTTGCGTAGACCAGTAATCCCGGGTCTCCTCGACCAACGGTATGGTCTCTCCCCAAGAGACCCAAGAGTCTCCCTCCGGGAGTGAGGGTGAGGGTGAGGTTGGTGATTCAGTAGTGTTGTGTGGACCAGTAACTCCACGTCTCTTCGACCAACGGTATGGTCTCTCCTCAAAAGTCCCAAGAGTCTTCCTCCGGGAGTGAGGGTGAGGGTGAGGGTGAGGTTGTTCGCACTGCCTCTCGACCCAGTTGTTATACTTGTGTCACTTTTAGCCTGCAGGTAACCGTTAGAGCGTCCTGGCAGTTTTTAAAATTTTTAGGGTTTTCGATCGGAACCGCTAATTTTTGGACTGTTAGCTATCGTCCTGAGCTAGAGGACTCCGATTGGAAATCTGACTGCATATTTGGTGTCCTGGTGCCATTTTAGACCTCCCACAAAAATTTCATCGAATTCTGGCATCGTTTGCAAAAATTTCGCAGTTCCGGGGCGTATCCGGGTTTTTAAGTCGCACACTATATAAATGGAATCTAAATCACCCCCTACACTATTCATCATCCCTACGACTTGCTTTTCTCTCTCCCCTCTCTCTTTTTTCTCACTTTCAAGCCTCCTAGAGCCCTCAAAGCTTAAAACCTAAAGCACGGGAAGTGTAGATCGGGTCCCGATCTACGCTCCGGTGTCTTCAAATCCCGATTCCGACGACTCTAGCCACTCCGTCCCCCTCTCTTTGTCCTCTGATTCGGGCCGTTTCGAGGGCCGTGATAGATCGGGGCGTAAGAGAGCCTTAGGGAAGGGTTTCGGCGCGCGGAGAGCGTCCGGACTTCCCTTCCTCCCCTTGGTAAGCGTTTTTCCCCCTTTTTATTGCATAGATGTATGCTAGGAGGTGGATTTTGGGGTTGGGTGGAGGTCGGCGGCTGTGGGTGGCCGTCGGAGGGCGGTGGAGGTGGTCGGAGGTCGGTGGGTGTGGTAGAGGTGCTCGGGAATGGGTGGGAGGTGGCCTCGGGCAGTGGTGGTGGCTGTCTCGGGCAGGGCAGCAGCAGCTGGCGCGGCTGGCAGGGCTGTTTGGCAGGCGCGCGGGGGGGGGAGATGGTGGCCAGCAGGCGCGAGTGCGGGGCGTGCTGTGCGCAGGCATGCTGGGCGCGCTGGGTGGGGCTGGCCGGGTAGTCAGGAGCAGGTGCACCAGTTTGCTGGGCGCGCGACCGCGTGCGCGCGCGGGCGTGCGCTCGGGGGGGTGCAGGGGAGGCGTGCGGAGCTGGCAGACTGCGGGCTGCGCGAGCAGGGCAGGCCGGCTGGGCAGGCCATGCTCGGGCAGCTGGCAGGGGGTGCTCGGGCACCAGGCGGACGGTACTCGGGTGGGTAGGCGAGCGGTGCTCGGGCCACTCGGCGACGCGCGCAGGCAGGCAGCGCGGGCAGCAGCGCGCGCAGGCTGGCAGGCGCGCTGAGCGCGTGCTGCCAGGCGCGCTGGGTGCGTGCTGCGTGGGCGTGCGCGTGGACGCTGGGTGACGGTCCCGGGTGCTGGGCACTGAGCGCCGGGGTGCTGGGCTGCGGGTGCTGGGTGCTGGGTTAGGGCCCGGGGCGCTGGGCGCCAGGCAGGCAGGGCGCGCGCGGGTGCTGCGCGTGGGGCGCGGGGCACTCGGGCTTGCGGCAGGCAGTCTTGGGCGCTGCGCGGGGGCGCAGTGCAGGCGGGGGTGCGCGCGGGCGGTGCGCGCGGGGCGCGGGGAGGCCGTGGTGGTGCGCGCGGGGAGCGGTGAGGCGGCGGTGGTGCGCGCGAGGCGAGGCGCTGCGCGCGGGGGCGCGGGGTGCTCGCGGGGGGCGCGAGGCGTGCGGGGTGCGCGGGCTGAGGCGCGGCGGCGCGTCCGGGCGGTCGGGTGGCCGTGCGGGTGGTGGCCGGCCGTGCGGGTGGTTGTCGGAGTGCTCGGGCTAGCGTGCGTGCGGGTCGTATGCACGTTTGCCCGAGTATTGGGAGTTTAATTGTGGGTTTATGTATTTTTGTAGTATTTATGGATTTTAACTCACCATATTGATTGTCTGTCTTGCAGATCTAGACGGACGGTCGCGCGACGACCCCGATTCTGGTGAGTGGGACAATCCAACCCAGTAGAGAGGCGTTGTACGCACTTGGGGCGTATACCGACCTCTCCTGGGGCGCCATGGATAAATATTACCTGCAATAATATGTAATCCATGCTTGTGTGAATTATGTGTAGAATGCATGCTACCCTAGTCCTTGCATGTTAGGGACTTGCACCCTTAGGATATGCGTATGAGCCATGCAGCATGTCCCCTGGTTTTCATGCTAGGAAACCCCGGCCTATGCATGCGTCCTACTAGTTTATTTATTAAATTGAATGCTGGTATCTGTTAGATCGCATGCCTTAGGATAATATTATAGGGAGGAGCCTTGCGAGGTCAACGCTGAGACCCGTGTTAGGGTACTCCGTGTTCCTTGTTTGGTTGTCGGGATGTCCTGTATCGGGACCTCGGGCTGCCCTCCCAAGGTTCTAGTCCCAATAATATTATATGTAATGATTGTATGATTGGTATAATTATTAGCATAGTTGGTAGATATTATAGGGGAGGGGCCTTGCAAGGACAGCGGTGAGACCCGGGTTAGGGTACTCCGTGTTCCTTGTTTGGTTGTCGGGGTATCCTATAACGGGAACTCACGCCGCCCTTCCGAGTTTCTTTCCCCCAATGATATTCCAGCCTTGCTGATTTTTGTACATGTTCCCGCATCTTGATGATGCACCTGGTTGAATTCAGAGGAATTCATGACATTTGAGTTGTGATGATATGTAGTTGGCGGATCCGAGTGGATCATATGCGTATGGATAGGCTGTTCTGTTCCCTGCGTTGGATTCGGTAGAGGCTACCCCCAGCGTTAGAAAGGCCGTCCTTCGGAGGACCCACATAAGTAGGCACCTCCTGATTTGGTTTCGGACTGTGCTGAAGTTGTGGGTGGAGACCAAGCGGCCTACGGAGTGGAGGGAGAGACTATCGGTGGACCAAGGGTGACCAACAGCCTAGTCAGTCCCAAAATCCTATGTCACCCGTGGTAGGGTGAGGATGAGGGTGTAGTGGGTTGGCGATTAGCGACCTACTGGATTTGTGAATGGATGATTATCAGTCCCAATAGCCTATGTCACCCATGGATGGGTGAGGGTGAGGGTGTGGTGGTTCGGCGAAGTACGAACCACTGGATTATGTTGTTATGTATTGATGGCTGGATAAAATAATGGAATATTGGTAAATATTGTCTGTGATGCACGGGTTGTGCCGTTCACTGAGTGTGTGGCTCACCCCTCGCATATGTTTTTCCCCAGTGGTCACTGATCCTGAGCTAGAGCCGGAGCAGCAGTTGGAGCTTTCCGAGGGATTTCTTCAGTAGCGGAGCAGCGCCACGTTCCGCGAGTGCCAGAGGTTATCAGCATCCCTTCTTGACTGTATGTATTTGATTTCCGTGCTTGGCACGTGTTTGTATATGTTCAGTTGTATTTGTGTATATTGGCTCTCACAGGACAGATGATTGAGTATCGAGTCTGTAGAATGTTTATTCACAGATTCAGTCTTTTGCTTCCGCATTTGGTGTATATATCATGTCAGCCCCTTTTGTTGCATGTGTGTCATTCTAGTTGTCTGTGTATGATATATATTATTGACCTCCTGTGTAGGATTCTGATATCATGTATACACCTGCCGCGTCCCGGGGACGGCCGCCCTGGGGCGTGACACCTGTTATCCATGGGTTTCCACCCATGTTTTCCTTGAAAGGAAATTGCTTTAGTATTGAACTGTTGTATGGTGATTGGTTTCCAGCCACTCACTGAGCTTGTAGCTCACCCCTCGCATACTGTTTCTTTTCAGGGGCAGTGTTGGGCGTGGAGCTGGAGCTTTCCTGTGGTGTGGTCTTATAGGCGTGGAGCGTTCTTCCGGCGGGTGGCGAGTGCGAGGCTGTCAGCAGTCCTAGAGTCATTGTATGTATTGTAAATAGTGCATGTGGCACAGGTTGTATTTTCTTTGGTCTAGACTTGGCTCTCACAGGACAGTGATTGTGTATTCGAGTCTGTAATAATGTTTTTGGTTTATAGACATTGTTTATATATTATGCTTCCGCTTTTCAGTCAGTTATCATTATCCTTGCTTTGCCACTTTGTGTGTTGTTGTTGGAGTCTTTATTGACCTCAGGTATTGATAGCTGATATTTTATTATTGCCACGTCTCGGGGACGGCCGCCCTGGGGTGTGACACGCCACCCGCCGGAAGAACGCTGCACGCCCATAAGACCACGCCACAGGGAAGCTCCAGCTCCATGCCCAACACTGCCCCTGAAAAGAAACAGTATGCGAGGGGTGAGCTACAAGCTCAGTGAGTGGCTGGAAACCAATCACCAATACAACAGTTCAATACTAAAACAATTTCCTTCCAAGGAAAAACATGGGTAGAAACCCAATGGATAACAAGGTCACACGGGAATGCGACCAACCTCACCCTAACCCTCACTCCTGGAGGAAGACTCTTGGGACTTTTGGGGAGAGACCATACCGTTGGTCGAAGAGACGCGGAATTACTGGTCCACACAACACTACTGAATCACCAACCTCACCCTCACCCTCACTCCCGGAGGGAGACTCTTGGGTCTCTTGGGGAGAGACCATACCGTTGGTCGATGAGACCCGGAATTACTAGTCTACACAACACTACTAGATCATCTACATCGAGATAACTGCCCAACGATGTCTTTGAACATCGATACGCAACCGGACCCAACAACTATGGGAACGGACGAACCACGAATGGGTCACGCGGCGACGTGTCTTCACCTCATCCTCACCCTCACACTTTACAGGTGACATAGGACTTTTGGAGAGATTAGACTCCTCTACACCCTTGGTCCACCGGTAGCCCTGTCCCCAGGTAGTCACTAACTGGTATACTCCCACAATCGGTGGTACCTACGGATGGGAGCCCTCTGTCAGGACAGCTTTTCCAACGCCAGGAAGTTCCTACATCGGATCCAACGAAGGGGAGAACGATTCCACGCTCGCAATATCATTCGTTAGCCCTCTCCCGGGTAGCCTCTACTTGGTATACCCCCACGATCAGTACATCTTGCCGCATGCATCGATAGTACCTACCGGTGGGGGCCCTCTGTCAGGACAGCTACAACCTGGGCCGCTTCAACACGGACGACATTGGGAGGAAACACTCCATGTTCGCAAAGCGAACCCAATGGAAAAATAACTACTCTCGATAATCACATATCGGTAATAGCGAATACCATTGTACTCCCAGACGGTTGCGTCGCTCGGACACAAGGGGGTTGCCTCTGCTCTCACGCAGAAATAATCCCAAGGCACATAACCCAACAGGCGGTTCATATACACGCCTAGCACGGGTAGGCCTAGCTTAATGCCCCAACTACCGGCTTAACAAAACTGATAAGATAATGAATTCTCCTGAATTCCAAACGAGTGCATCGCTCGGATGCACGTGGCGATTACATCGCTAGCGCTCTAACTAATAAGGTACAACCCGACAGCGGGTCATACCCACGCCTATTTCAGATAGGCCTATTAGTTTTAACATGCGCATATATATATATCCAGGAGAATTATATCTAGCTATGTGCATGAACCATATGCACAATCATCTAATAATTGACCATAAGGGTGACCCCTAACATGGATTTACATCATAAACAACAATTCATACAACATTCATACATGGTATGGCCCACTTAAACATGCATACGTGGCCATTAATCATATAAGCACACAAGGTATAACTTAAGCATGCGTTGGATATCACAAACTTAAAAGAAAGGGTCAAGCGCGATCTCGCGCACTAACAGGTGCATGCCAATATTCCAAACGAACCTGAGTCGAGTAGGAAATCGCATCTACTTACTCAGTTCGTTCAGAGGGAGAGGGTGAGAGAGATCATCATCTCATGAAGCTGGTCATAGCTTTGCCCCATTAGCATGGGCGCAACAACTACACCACGCCCTCGAGTCTTATCGCAAGGTAATATTAGGCAGGTGCTTGTTATTAACCCAGACTTAATCATGCTGGATATTCCAATTAATATAGTGGGAGTAGTATTACAATACTACCTAAGGCATGCCATATTCTATACACATTAATACATGCCCATACTAGAGGGGTGCATGTAATACAATCATTCATACATGGATACAATACATGCCATATAATCCTAGCATGCAAGATATCTAACATATTATAGTTTAAGCATGGCCATACTACTTATCTACAGAAGTAGTATAGCTAGGATGCCCCATCGATGCGTGATAAGCGTATTATTTGCACATTTAATCCCCTTAATTTAGTTTTCTATTTCCTAATTTTATGTGTAATAATGACTAATATTCAGAATTTATTTGTTATTGCAGGTAATTCAGATAAATGATGATTATCAATGCAAAATATTCTATAAAGCATTTAAAGATATGAAGGAGAATAAAAAAGATTCTTGAAGATCCAAAATTATGCTAGATAAAGATTTGGTGAAGAGAGAATCAAAAATCAAAATCCAATCAAATATTCTTCAAATCAATGTTAAAACCATCCCACTATTTTTATCATAACTTTTGCCTCAAATATCGTATTTTGGCCCAAGATATGGCGTTGAAAAGATATTTTCAAGATCTACAAATCAATGTTTCATGAATATTTTGCAATTCCACCTTATTAGGGGTCAAAAATTCATCCGAAGATTTTGCAGAAAATTAATGACGGGAATGAAAGATTTTACCTGCTAAAATTATCAAATATTCATATGAGGAAGGTTGATGGCCAATCTTAGCCATCCAATTCATTGCAAATCAATGGTCAAGATTCAAGGCTGGAGGCTATAAAAGGAACACATATGAAGCCAAGAAGGGACATCAAAGAAGGAGGCAAAGGGACAAACAAAGGAGAAGAAAGATTCAAGAGTTTTGCTTTGTTTTATTTTTTCTTTTCATCTCATATCTTTGGATGTTTGTATATATTTAGATCTGAATTTTAATATTACTTTAGTATTTTTATGTTATATATGTGTCACTTTTAGCCTTCTGGTAACCATTGGGACATTTTGGCAGTTTTTCGGTTTTTTTTCGTTTTCGATCGAAACCGCTAAAATTTTAGACTTTAGCTATCATCCTGAGTTTGAGGACTCCGATTGAAAATCTAACTGCATATTATGTGTCCTGGTGCCATTCCAAGCCACTCACGAAAATTTCATCGAATTCCGGTAACGTTTCAGAATTTCACAGTTCTGAAGCGTATCCGGGTTTTGACCGAGCGAGAAGTCATTGGGAGACTTGACTTGGTCAAATGTGGGCCCATGACTTGGTCAACCCCCTTTGTTTTCTAGTGTGGATGGGTTGACCCAAGTCAAAGTGCACTTAAACCTCACCTAAACCTAATTAATTAGCCCTAAGTGTGTGTGGTGAGTGTGTGAGGTGTGTGTGTGAGTATAAAGAAATCCCACGACAACATCCCCCCCACTATTCATCATCTTCTCCAAAATTTCTCTCTCTCCCTCTCTTTAAATCCCATTTATGACCTAGCTAAGGTGGTTGAAACCAAAAACCCTAAGAAGAGAAAGGTTAGGTTTTGTCCCGATCTATCTTCCGGTGGTCTCGGATTCGAGTTCCCACGTGTGTGACCCCTTCTCATCCCCTATTTCTCCTCTGATTTCAGCCGTTTTTAGGGCCGAAGGAGATCTCGGTGGTGGTGGTCTTGGAGGAGGTGTTTCGGTGCGCGAAGAGCAACCGATCTTCCCTTCCTTCCTTTCCTTCCTTGGGTGAGGTTTCCTTCCTTCCATTTCTTGTTTAGATGTATGTTAGGAGGGTGTTTTTTTATGGGGTTGGTGGCTGTTGGTGGCGGTGGTGGCCATTGGTGGCCGTCAGGGAGGTGGTAGGGTTGTCTCGGGTAGGCTGGCAGCGCAGGCAGGCAGGCAGGGCGGGCAGAGCAGGCTGGCAGGGCACGCGCGCGTGCGCGCGGGTGGAGCAGGAGTGTGCGGGTGCTGCGCGCTGGGCGCCGTGCGGGGGAGTGCGCGCGGGGCTGCGCAGAGGCGCAGTGCGTGCTGTGCGCGCGGGGCCGCGTGCGGGTGCTGCGCGCAGGGTGCCGTGCGGGGGCGTGCGCACGGAGCGCTGCGCAGAGGCAGTGTGCGTGTGTGCGCGCGGGGTGCTGCGCTGGGGCGCAGGGCGTGCGGGTGTGCGCGCGAGTTGCTGCGCTGGGGCGCAGTGAGCGCGCGGTGCACCCGGGGGGCTCGGCAGCGGTCCGGGCATGCGGGCAGGGGCTCGGCAGTGCGTCTGGGCGCGCGGGCTGGGGCGCGGCTGTGCGCCTGGGGCGGGTGGCCGTGCGTACGGCTGCCCGGGGGTTCGGGAGTGAGTCGGGGTGCTCGGACTCGCGTGCGTACAGGCCGTATGTACGCTTGTCCGAGTGTTGGGTATTTTAGTGTATTTTTGTATATATTTGTGTATTTTACTCACCGAGTTGATTACCCTGTCTTGCAGATCTTGACGGACGGTCGCGCGACGACCCGGTTATTGGTGAGTGGTACAATCCAACCCAGTAGGGAGGCGCTATATGCACTTGGGCGTGTACCGTCCTCCCCTGGGGCACCGTAGTTTAATATTAACCTGTTTAATATGTAATCTATGCAAGCATGATTAATATGTAGTATGCATGCTACCCTAGCCTTGTATGTTAGGGACTTGCACCCTTAGGATATGTGTAAGAGCCATGTTCTCATGCTAGGAAGCCTCGACCTATGCATGTGTCCTACTAGTTTAATTTATTAAATTAAATGCGAACTTATGGTATTTTAGCATGCCTTAGGGAATATTAAGGGGCCTTGCGAGGTCAACATTGAGACCCGGCTAGGGTACTCCGTGTTCCTTGTTTGGTTGTCGGGATATCCTATGTCGGGACCTCATGGTGCCCTCCCAAGGTTTCTTTTCCCGATAATATTATAATATATCTCCCCGCATCTTAGTTATGCGCCCTGGAGGAATTCTGAAGAATTCATGACATTTATAAGTTGAGATCGGTGTCGGCGGATCCGAGTGGATCGTATGCGTATGGATAGGCTGTTTCTGTTCCCTTCGTTGGATCCGTATAGAGACTGCCCCAGCGTTAGAAAGGCCGTCCCGTAAAAGGGCTCCCATCAGTAGGTACCTCCTGATTTTGGATTCGGACTGTGCTGAAGTGTGGGAGTAGGCCAAGCGGCTACGGAGTGGAGGAGAGACTATCGGTGGACCAAGGGTGATTAACAGCCTAGTCAGTCCCAATATCCTATGTCACCTATTGAGGGGTGAGGGTGAGGGTGTGGTGGGTCGGCGATGTAGCGACCCACTGGATTGTGTAGTTCCTGCCACTTTGAGGCTTTTAATAATTATTTGTGGTTAATATAAATTGTGATGCATGGGTTGTGCTATTCACTGAGCGTGTGGCTCACCCCTCGCATAATTTTTCTCCAGTTATCACTGAGTCGGATCTGAAGGAGGATCTTCCCGAGCGACTTCATCAGTAGCGGAGCAGCGCCACGTCCCGCGAGTATTAGAGGCCATCAGCATCCTTTCTTTTGATTGTATGTATTATATTTCCGTGCTTGGGCACTCGTTTGTATATTATTTGGATGTATGTGTGTATATTGGCTCTCACAGGACAGTTGATTATGTATCGAGTCTGTAGTATGTTTTTGAATTACAGACTCAGTCTTTTAGCTTCCGCTATCTGTGTATATATCATGTCAGCCTTGCTTTCGTCTGTGTTGTCATTTTAGTTGTTGTTTAGAGTATATTATTGATCTCCTGTATAGACTGCTGATATCATGTATACACTTGCCGCGTCCCGGGGACGGCCGCCCTGGGGCGTGACAAAAGTTGGTATCAGAGCCTGGTCCTGTCAGAGCCAATTGTCTTCTTTTTCGTAGAGATGAGTCCTAGGATTTCTATATGAGTATTCTGATCCTAGTGTCTGGTTTTCTTAGGTTGCTGATATGCCTCCTCGCAGAGGACGGCGCGGACGTGGTCCCTCTCGACCTTTGGAGGTTTCCGGACCTACCAGAGGCGAGGATGCTACTGGAGAGTCCTCGGCTGTGAGGCCAGGATCGGCGCAGGAGCCTCCTGCATGGGAGCGCGCGTTCGCGCGGATAGCGGATTTGGTGGAGACTCAGACCAGGGCACTGGAGGCCCAGACTAGAGTATTGGCTGAGCAGGCTAGAGAGATTCAGGAGCTGAGGGCGGCCCGTGATGCAGTTCCACAGGTCCCCTTGGTGGCAGATCCGCCTGTGGTACCCGACGTACCCCCAGTCCCTGTGGTGATTCCGGCGGTGAGAGTTCAGGATCCCCAGGAGAGGGAGGTGGGGCTAGAGGCTGCAGCGCGAGTGCATCAGAGTGGCCTCGCTGCCTTTCTGAAGCTCCACCCTCCCGAGTTCCATGGCCAGACGGCGGATCCCCTTGCCCCAGAGCGTTGGTTGATGGAGGTGGATACGATCTTCTCGACCATGCATTGCACCGACCGCCAGCGAGTCTCCCTGGCCACCTTTATGCTGAAGGGTAGCGCCGCCGACTGGTGGGCTACTAGATCAGTGGACATCCCCGAGGGAGTGGAGCAGCTTTCATGGGCGGGATTCCGGAGGTATTTCCTGGAGGAGTACTTCCCGTTCTCGACGCGCCAGATAGTGATGCAGGAGTTTGAGCAGCTGACGCAGGGCTCTATGTCTGTCGCTGACTACTCCACGCGCTTCACGAGGCTTTCCAGATTCGCCCCAGCCTTGGTGATGGACGAGGAGACGCGGTGCCGTCGTTTTGAGCTTGGTCTCAGCAGCGCCATTCGGGTGCATGTCACCTCCCAGGCTTTCACGAGGTACTCTGACTTGGTGTCTCGGGCGAAGACAGTCGAGCGAGACCTCGGGATCCTCGTGAGGGTTTCGACCCCTTCGGCAGACCAGAGACCACCCAGGAGCCAGGACCAGGGACAGCGCAAGAAGAAGAGGCCCCGCTTTGATCAGTTAGCGGCTGCCTCTCCTCCAGCAGATGTGGTGCCAGTGCGAGGTCCAGCACCCATCGCGGCAGTGCCAGTCCAGTCCAGGCGACCGGAGACGCGGCGCTGTTACCACTGTCAGCGCATCGGGCATATCTTGTATAATTGCCCTGATGCTGGCCGACCCGCGTGCTGCCTCCGCAGCAGCAGCAGCAGCAGTTCCAGCAGCAGCAGCCTCAGCGCCAGCAGAAGCAGCAGCCTCAGCGTCAGCAACAGCAGCCACAGGGTGGCCGAGCTGACCAGAGGAGGCAGCCAGCGCAGCCGGCGAGGCGTGCCCCTGCTCCTCAGCCGCAGTTTGTTCAGGGCCGAGTGGCAGCGCTTTCGGCAGAGGAGGCTCAGGCATCAGGCAGCGTGGTCCGAGGTATTGTTCAGATCTCCCAGCTCCCTGCATATGTGTTGTTTGATTCCGGAGCCACACACTCGTTCGTGTCTCCCGCTTTTGCGAGACGGACGGGCGTGGCGTCCGCCCCTTTAGATGCTATCCTGGAGATATCATTGCCCGTAGGAGACCGTATTCTCCTCCGTTCTGTGTACCGAGGGTGTACGGTGGTGGTTGCGGAGCATGAGTTTCCGGTGGAGTTGGTGGAGCTCGCTATGACGGACTTTGATGCCATCCTGGGAATGGATTGGCTTGCAGCTAGTCACGCCAGCATCGACTGTTTTGCCAAGTCGGTGTCTTTCCACCTTCCGGGTCGGAGGTCCTTCCAGTTCGTGGGCGATCGTGACGTAGCCCCTTTGGGGTTCGTGTCGTCCATCCAGGCGTGGAGACTCCTTCAGGGAGGATGCGAGGGCTTTCTGGCGTACATTGCTCAGGAGGATGCACCGCTGCAGGCAGATATCAGTCAGACTCCGGTCGTGGCAGAATATCCGAAGGTTTTCCCCGATGATCTTCCGGGATTACCGCCGGATCGCGCGATCGAGTTTGAGATCAATCTGATTCCGGGGACCGAGCCGATTTCGAGAGCTCCGTACCGGATGGCCCCTGCAGAGCTGAGGGTGCTCAAGGAGCAGTTGGAGGAGTTGCTGGAGAAGGGCTTCGCACGTCCGAGTGTTTCTCCGTGGGGAGCCCCTGTTCTGTGCGGAAGAAGGACGGTTCGCTGCGGCTTTGTATCGATTACAGGCAGCTGAACAAGCGGACAGTAAAGAACAAGTACCCCTTGCCGCGGATCGACGATCTGTTTGACCAGCTCCAGGGAGCGCGTGACTTTTCCAAGATCGATCTCCGCTCGGGCTACTATCAGCTGAAGATCCGGGAGTCAGACATTCCGAAGACGGCCTTTCGTACCCGGTATGGGCACTACGAGTTCAGAGTACTGCCGTTCGGGTTGACGAATGCGCCGGCGGCCTTCATGGATCTGATGAACCGGGTGTTTCGGCCCTTCCTCGACTCCTTTGTGGTAGTATTCATCGATGACATATTGGTGTACTCGAGGAGTCTGGAGGAGCACGCTCACCATCTTCGCACTGTCTTGGAGACTTTGGCCAGACATCAGTTGTTCGCCAAGTTCAGCAAGTGCGAGTTTTGGTTGGAGCGTATGGCCTTTCTGGGCCATGTGATATCCGGCGAGGGCATATCTGTGGACCCGGAGAAGACGCTCGCCGTGTCGAATTGGCGTCGACCGTCGAACCCCACAGAGATTCGGAGCTTCCTGGGCTTGGCGGGTTATTACAGGAGGTTTGTCGAGGGTTTCTCGAAGATAGCGTTCCTCTTACCCGCCTCACTCGGAAGGATGTCCGGTTCGAGTGGTCCCCGTCTTGCGAGGAGAGCTTCCAGGAGTTGAAGCGAAGGCTCACCTCAGCGCCAGTTCTTACCCTTCCGTCTGGGAGTGGTGGGTTCGCAGTTTACACGAATGCATCGCAGTTGGGTGTGGGTTGCGTCCTGATGCAGCACGGTAAGGTTGTGGCTTACGCGTCGCGTCAGTTGAAGCCCCATGAGCAGAATTACCCCACCCACGACCTTGAGTTGGCAGCGATCATCTTTGCGCTGAAGATGTGGAGGCATTACCTCTATGGCGAGGAGTTCGAGCTCTTTACTGATCATAAGAGCTTGACATATTTGCAGTCCCAGCCGGAGCTCAACATGCGTCAGAGACGTTGGGTCGAGTTCCTGACGGACTATGATTGTGACATCGCTTACCATCCGGGTAAGGCGAATGTCGTGGCGGATGCTCTCAGTAGGCAGCCCTTGGGCATGGCCGCCCACATGGCTGTACGTCGTTGGAGGCTTCTGGAGGAGGCCGCTTGCTGGATCAGTGTTCGAGAGACTCCTGCGGGTGGCTTTTTGGCCAGGCTAGTGGTGCAGCCAGTCCTTCTCGACGATATCCGCACGGCTCAGGCTCAGGATCCGCATTTTATAGTCCTCTCTGAGGGCGTCGCCCGGGGCGAGCGTCCGGACTACCAGATTCGCGAGGACGGGATCCTGCGGTTCAGAGGCCGAGTATGCATTCCTGACGACGCAGAGCTGAAGCAGAAGATTCTGGACGAGGCCCATCGTTCGAGGTACACAGTGCATCCTGGTGGCACGAAGATGTACAGGGGCCTTCGTCGTGGCTACTGGTGGCGCGGGATGAAGACGGATATTGCCCGTTTCGTTGCCCGATGCTTAGTATGCCAGCAGGTGAAGTCGGAGCATCAGCGCCCTGCGGGGAAGCTGCAGTCCATTGAGATTCCTCAGTGGAAGTGGGAGCAGATCACCATGGATTTCGTCTCGGGTTTGCCGAGGTCACGTTCGGGTCGCGATGCCATCTGGGTGATCGTCGACCGGCTGACGAAGTCCTCATTTCCTCCCCATCCGACTCACCGATTCTCTGGACACCCTGGCGCAGTTGTTCGTCTCAGAGATTGTTCGTCTCCATGGCACTCCCGTCAGCATCATTTCCGATCGAGACGCGCGTTTTACTTCGAGGTTCTGGCGTAGCCTCCAGCACGCCCTTGGTACGAACCTCCACTTCAGTACAGCGTTTCATCCGCAGACGGACGGCCAGTCGGAGAGGACGATTCAGACCCTGGAGGACATGCTGCGAGCCTGTGTTCTCGATTTTGGGGGCAGTTGGGAGAGGCACCTTCCGTTGGTGGAGTTTGCCTACAACAACAGCTACCACTCGAGTATCCGGATGGCTCCTTACGAGGCGCTCTATGGCCGCAGCTGCAGGTCCCCCTTGTGTTGGGACGAGGTCGGAGAGCGCCAGTTGGAGGGACCAGAGATCATTCACCAGACCTCAGAGATGGTGAAGACGATTCGCGAGCGTATCCGAGTCGCTCAGAGTCGTCAGAAGAGCTACGCCGACCGTCGTCGCCGTGAGCTCGCCTTCGAGGTTGGTGATCATGTCTTCCTGAAGGTGTCCCCGATGAAGGGCATCTTCCGTTTCGGTGTGCGGGGCAAGCTGAGTCCGCGTTTCATTGGGCCGTTCCTCATCCTCGAGCGAGTTGGGGAGGTGGCCTATCGCATAGCTCTGCCCCCACAGTTGGCTCAGGCCCATGACGTCTTCCATGTCTCGCAGCTGAGGCGCTATGTCCACGATCCTGCTCACGTCATCCCGTTCGAGCCGCTCGTCTTCGAGCCGGACTTGTCATTCGTGGAGCAGCCGATTGAGATCCTGGACCGCCGCGAGAAGAGGCTCCGCACCAAGACCGTCCAGCTGGTCAAGGTGCGATGGCAGCACCGTTCCGGTGCCGAGGCCACTTGGGAGCTCGAGGACGCCATGCGTGACGCGTATCCGCATCTTTTCCCTTCTTAGATGTTCTTGTATTTATTTTGAGGACAAAATTTCCTAAGGGGGGAGAATGTTATATATGTGTCACTTTTAGCCTTCTGGTAACCATTGGGACATTTTGGCAGTTTTTCAGTTTTTTTCGTTTTTCGATCGGAACCGCTAAAATTTTGGACTTTTAGCTATCATCCTGAGTTTGAGGACTCCGATTGAAAATCTAACTGCATATTATGTGTCCTGGTGCCATTCCAAGCCACTCACGAAAATTTCATCGAATTCCGGTAACGTTTCAGAATTTCACAGTTCCGAAGCGTATCCGGGTTTTGACCGAGCGAGAAGTCATTGGGAGACTTGACTTGGTCAAATGTGGGCCCATGACTTGGTCAACCCCCTTTGTTTTCTAGTGTGGATGGGTTGACCAAGTCAAAGTGCACTTAAACCTCCTAATCCTAGCCTAAACCTAATTAATTACTAATTGAGGGTGTGAGTGTGTGTGGTGTGGGTGTGAGTATAAAGAAATCCCACGACAACATATCCCCCACTATTCATCATCTTCTCCAAATTTTCTCTCTCTCTCCCTCTCTTTAAATCCTCCATATGACCTAGCTAGGGTGCTTGAAACCAAAAACCCTAAGAAGAGAAAGGATAGGTGTCCCGATCTACCTTCCGGTGGTCTCGGATTCGAGTTCCCACATGTGTGACCCCTTCTCATGCCCCTTTTCTCCTCTGATTTCAGCCTTTTAGGGCTGAAGGAGATCTCGGTGGTGGTGGTCTTGGAGGTGGTGTTTCGGTGCGCGAAGAGCAACCGATCTTCCCTTCCTTCCTTTCCTTCCTTGGGTGAGGTTTCTTTCCTTCCTTTCTTGTTTAGATGCATGTTAGGAGGGTGTTTTTGGTTATGGGGTTGGTGGCTGTTGGTGGCGGTTGGTGGCTGTTGGTGGCCATTGGTGGCCGTCGGGGAGGTGGTAGGGTTGTCTCGGGCAGGCAGGCAGCGCAGGCAGGCAGGCAGGGCGGGCAGAGCAGGCTGGCAGGGCACGCGCGCGTGCGCGCGGGTGGAGCAGGAGTGTGCGGGTGCTGCGCGCTGGGCGCCGTGCGGGGCGTGCGCGCGGGCCGCGTGCGGTGCTGCGCGCAGGGCGCCGTGCGGGGGCGTGCGCGCGGAGCGCTGCGCAGAGGCGCAGTGCGTGCTGTGCGCGCGCGAGGCGAGCGGGTGGTGCGCGCGGGGGGCGCGGGGTGCTGCGCTGGGGCGCAGGGCGTGCGGGTGTGGCGAGTTGCTGCGCTGGGGCGCAGTGAGCGCGCGGTGCACCCGGGGGGCTCGGCTGCGGTCCGGGCATGCGGGCAGGGGCTCGGCAGTGCGCTGGGCGCGCGGGCTGGGGCTCGGCTGTGCGCCTGGGTCGGGTGGCCGTGCGTACGGCTGCCCGGGGGTTCGGGAGTGAGTCGGGGTGCTCGGACTCGCGTGCGTACAGGCCGTATGTACGCTTGTCCGAGTGTTGGGTATTTTTATGTATTTTTGTATATATTTGTGTATTTTACTCACCGAGTTCATTACCCTGTCTTGCAGATCTTGACGGACGGTCGCGACGACCCGGTTATTGGTGAGTGGTACAATCCAACCCAGTAGGGAGGCGCTATATGCACTTGGGCGTATACCGTCCTCCCCTGGGGCACCATAGTTTAATATTAACTTGTTTAATATGTAATCTATGCAAGCATGATTAATATGTAGTATGCATGCACCCTAGACCGTGTATGTTAGGGACTTGCACCCTTAGGATATGTGTAAGAGCCATGCATCCTGTCACCATGTTCTCATGCTAGGAAGCCTCGACCTATGCATGTGTCCTACTAGTTTAATTTATTAAATTAAATGCGAACTTATGGTATTTTAGCATGCCTTAGGGAATATTAAGGGGCCTTGCGAGGTCAACATTGAGACCCGGACTAGGGTACTCCGTGTTCCTTGTTTGGTTGTCGGGATATCCTATGTCGGGACCTCATGGTGCCTCCCAAGGTTTCTTTTCCCGATAATATTATAATACATGTCTCCCCGCATCTTAGTTATGCGCCCTGGAGGAATTCTGAAGAATTCATGACATTTATAATGAGATCGGTGTCGGCGGATCCGAGTGGATCGTATGCGTATGGATAGGCTGTTTCTGTTCCCTTCGTTGGATCCGTATAGAGACTGCCCCAGCGTTAGAAAGGCCGTCCTGTCAAAGGGCTCCCATCAGTAGGTACCTCCTGATTTTGGATTCGAACTGTGCTGAAGTTTGGGAGTAGGCCAAGCGGCTACGGAGTGGAGGAGAGACTATCGGTGGACCAAGGGTGATTAACAGCCTAGTCAGTCCCAATATCCTATGTCACCTATTGAGGGGTGAGGGTGAGGGTGTGGTGGGTCGGCGATGTAGCGACCCACTGGATTGTGTAGTTCCTGCCACTTTGAGGCTTTTAATGATTATTTGTGGTTAATATAAATTGTGATGCATGGGTTGTGCTATTCACTGAGCGTGTGGCTCACCCCTCGCATAATTTTTCTCCAGTTATCAAGTCGGATCTGAAGGAGGAGCTTCCCGAGAGACTTCATCAGTAGCGGAGCAGCGCCACGTCCTGCGAGTATTAGAGGCCATCAGCATCCTTTCTTTTGATTGTATGTATTATATTTCCGTGCTTGGGCACTCGTTTGTATATTATTTGGATGTATGTGTATATATTGGCTCTCACAGGACAGTTGATTATGTATCGAGTCTGTAGTATGTTTTTGAATTACAGACTCAGTCTTTTAGCTTCCGCTATCTGTGTATATATCATGTCAGCCTTGCTTTCGTCTGTGTTGTCATTTTAGTTGTTGTTTAGAGTATTTTATTGATCTCCTGTATAGACTGCTGATATCATGTATACACTTGCCGCGTCCCGGGGACGGCCGCCTTGGGGCGTGACATTTTATTTTCAAGAATTTTTCAATCATATGATGTCTTTTATTTTTTATTTTTTATTTAGTTTGATCATGTTTTCTAGTAGCTAAATCTTCAACTAGGGCTGAAGATGAAAGCATGCAATGCTAGTTTAGGATTTTATATTTAGATCTAAATTCTCCATATTGTTTGCTTTATTGAATATCAATCTCTCCTTCAATTCTCTTTTGAAATCTTTCATGTGAATTTCTTATTACCTTCTTCAAAAATCTCTTGTATTTGATTTGATAAAATATGCTTTGATTAGGTTCTCTGATATTTTATGCTCTTCTTAACAAGTTGAATATTGAGTTGATAGATTTTATAAAGGGAAGGGAGATAGATCATTTTATGAAATAATTAATATGATTTTAAATATTTAATTTTCGATTGGTATTTGACTAACGTCAATATTGATTGAGTTATATGGTGGAGTTTCACATTTGAATATAATCCCTAAATTGGTATTGCATGGTGGATTCTAAAACCCTAGTTATCTTTTTATATTAATATTCGTTTTAAAAAAAATAAAAAAAATAAACCTTCATCAATCTTCCTGTCTAATTCGATTAGTTAAATCAATTAATAATTTAATTTGAACAATTCTCTGTGGGATCGACCCGTATTTGCTAGATCTATACTTCTGTAATGATCCGTGCACTTGCGGTAATTAATAACAACTTTAAAAATCAATCAAGTTTTTGGCGCCGTTGCCGGGGAATTATTTCATATTATATTTGATGTTGATTTATCTTTCGGATTAGTTTTTTTTCTTTACTTTTGCTAATTTTTTCTCTTCATATTTTGCAGGATATCAAGAACCTACAAGAACACAACAAAGAATGGTGTAAGGCTTAGACCATTCTTTCTCTAAACGAGTATCCAAAAGTGTTCGAAGGCGACTCTAAAGGTGAACCATTTCATCACGGCAAAAAGGTGGATTTAATTCTTCCCTCACTGTGTGTGAGTTGTAAGTATTTCATTCAACCACAAATCTTCTGCAAGTGGGTTACTTTTGGGGTTGATTGGGATTTTCGGTGTGTGCATTTTTCAATTAGCATACATTAATTAATCCATCTAAGGGTTGTCCCACATAACATAAGATGGGGATTTCATCTCCCTTCCTTGGCCCATAAATCATCATCTTGAGCATTTGTCAAACCCATGAGCCTAATTTGTCACGCCCCAGGGCGGCCGTCCCCGGGACGCGGCAAGGGTATACATGATATCAGCAGTCAATACAGGAGATCAATAATATACCATAAACAACAGCTAAAAAGACAACACAGACAACAAAAGGCTGACATGATGTATACACAGAAAAGCGGAAGCAAAAGACTGAATCTGTAAATCAACAACACTTTACAGACTCGATACATAATCATATGTCCTGTGAGAGCCAATATATCCACAATACATCCAAATACAATCCATACTAGGTGCCCAAGCACAGAAATATACATACAACAAAGAGAAGGATGCTGATGGCCTCAAAACTCGAGGGACGTGGCGCTACTCCGCTACTGGTGTAGTCGCTCGGGAAGCTCTTCCTTCAAGTCCGTCTCGGTAATCACTGGAGAAAATAATTATGCGAGAGCCACACGCTCAGTGAATAGCACAACCCATGCATACAGTTTATATTAACCACATTTAATCAAATCACTAGCCTCAAAGTGGCATAAACAACAGAAATCCGGGGGTTCGTTACATCGCCGAACCACCATACCCTCACCCTCACCCTCACCCCTCAATAGGTGACAAAGGATGTTGGGACTTAATAGGCTGATAATCATCCTTACACAATCCAGTGGGTCATCGCATCGCCGGCCCACCACACCCTCACCCTCACCCCTCAATAGGTGACATAGGCTCTTGGACTGACTAGGCTGTTGGTCACCCTTCATCCACCGATAGTCTCTCCCCACTCCGTAGGTCGTTTGGCCACTCCCACATTCAGCACAGTCCGTCTACCAAATCAGGAGGTGCCTACTGATGAGAGCCCCTGCACGGGACGACCTTTCTAACGCTGAGGTAGTCTCTACACGGATCCAACGAAGGGAACAGAACACCTTATCCATCGCATATGATCCACTCGGATCCGCTGACAGCACATCTCTACAACTCTAATGTCTTGAATTCTTCAGAATTCCTCCAGCGCGCATAACCAAGATGCGGGGAATACATAAGATAATAATGAGGAAAAGAGACCTTGGGAGGGCAACCTGAGGTCCCGATATAGGACATCCGCCAACCAAACAAGGAACACGGAGTACCCTAGCCCGGGTCTCAATGTTGACCTCGCAAGGCCCCCTTAATATTTCCCCAAGGCATGCTAAAAATATCTTAAGCTCGCATTTAATTTAATAAATCAAACTAATAGGACGCATGCATAGGTCGGGGCTTTCCTAGCATGATAACGAGGTGACAGGATGCACGGCTCATGCACATATCCTAAGGGTGCAAGTCCCTAACATACAAGTCTAGGGTGGCATGCATTCTACACATAAATCATGCTTGCATGGATTACAATAAAACAGTTAATATTAACTATGTGCCCCAGGGGAGGACGGTACACGCCCAAGTGCATGTAGCGCCTCCCAACTGGGTTGGGTTGTCCCACTCACCGGTGACCGGGTCGTCGCGCGACCGTCCGTCAAGATCTGCAAGACAGGGTAACCCACTTGGTGAGTAAAATACACAATTACCACAAAATACACAAAAACCCACAAATAAACACCCAACACTCGGGCAAACGTGCATACGGCCCGTACGCACGTTAGCCCGAGCATCCCGACTCATTCCCGCACTCCCGGCAACCACCCGCACGGCCACCCGCCCCCGGATGCACCGCCGCGCCTCAGCCCGCGCACCCAGGCGCACCGCCGGGCCCCTGCCCGCACGCCTGGACGTGCTGCCGAGCCACCCGGGTGCACCGCGCGACCACTGCGCCCCATCGCAACAGCCCGCGCGCACATCACACGCCCCGCGCGCACCTCTGCTGCCTCGCCGCTCCCTCGCCTTGCTCCGCGCGCAGCCCGCGCTCGCCCAGCACTCCATCGACTCGCCGCGCGCGCACAGCGCGCCTGCGCCCCTGCGCAGCGCTCCGCGCGCACCCCGCACGACGCCCTGCATGCATGCCCACTCGCCCAGCACCCCCAGCACGCCCAGCACATGCCCACTCGACCAGCGCCCACCCAGCACACTCACGCCCAGCGCCCAGCACGCGCGCCCTGCTGGCCTCCAGCTCCACCCGAGCGCACGCCCACGCGCACGCCCACACACACACGCGCGCGCGCCCTGCCAGCTGTTCTGCCTGCTACCCCTGTGTTGCCTGCTGCGCCTGCCTGCTGCCATGCTGCCCGGGACAGACCACCACCCTATCCGAGCACCTCCACCACCAACTACAGGCCACCAATGGCCTCCGACCGCCCCCAACCACCACCGACAGCCACCCACAGCCGCCGACCACCACCCAACCTCAAAACCACCCTCCTAACAAGCATCTAAGCCAAAAAGAAGAGGAAGAAGAGCTTACCAAGGAAAGGAAGGGATGTTCGGTTGCTCTCCGCGCACCGAAACTCCTCTCCAAGGGTCTCCACCACCGAGACCTCTTCCCACCTCCGAAATGGCTCCGATCTGAGGAGAAGAGAGGGCGGAAGAAAGGGCTAGACACGTCGGAATTCAAATCCGAAAACACCGGGGTGTAGATCGGGACCGGATCTACCCTTTCTATGATTTAGGTTTTAAGGTTTGGGCACTCCAAGGGGCTCAAAAGCTTGAAAAAGAGAGAGGGGGAGAGAGAAAGCAAAATAAGGAAGATGATGAATAGTGGGCAACCATTTTTAGATCCCATTATATAAGTCAAACCAACATTAATTAGGGCTTAAGCTAGGTTTAAGTGAGGATTAAAGGCTTTAAGTGGGATTTGACTTAGGTCAACCCAACCACACAAAAAAACAAAAAGGGTTGACCAAGTCATGGGCCCACTTTGACCGAGTCAACTCTCCCAATGACTTCTCGCTCGGTCAAAACCCGGATACGCCCCAGAACTGTGAAATTTCAGAAACGTTACCGAATTCGATGAAAATTTTCATGAGTGGCTTAAAATGGCACCAGGACACATAATATGCAGTTAGATTTCCAATCGGAGTCCTCAAACAAAGGACGATAGCTAACAGTCCAAAATTTTAGCGGTTCCGATCGAAAAATGAAAAAAACATAAAAACTGCCAAAATGCTCCAATGGTTACCAGCAGGCCAAAAAGTGACACATATATAACATTCTCCCCCCCTTAGGAAATTTTGTCCTCAAAATAAATACAAAAACATCTAAGAAGGGAAAAGATGCGGATACGCGTCACGCATGGCGTCCTCGAGCTCCCAAGTGGCCTCGGCTTCGGAACGGTGCTGCCATCGCACCTTGACCAGCTGGACGGTCTTGGTGCGGAGCCTCTTCTTGCGGCGGTCCAGGATCTCAATCGGCTGCTCCACGAAAGACAAGTCCGGCTCGAAGACGAGCGGCTCGAACGGGATGATGTGAGCAGGATCGTGGACATATCGCCTCAGCTGCGAGACATGGAAGACGTCATGAGCCTGAGCCAACTGTGGGGGCAGAGCTATGCGATAGGCCACCTCTCCAACTCGCTCGAGGATGAGGAACGGCCCAATGAAACGCGGACTCAGCTTGCCCCGCACACCGAATCGGAAGATGCCCTTCATCGGGGACACCTTCAAGAACACATGGTCACCAACCTCGAAGGTGAGCTCACGGCGACGACGGTCGGCGTAGCACTTCTGACGACTCTGAGCGACTCGGATACGCTCGCGAATCGTCTTCACCATCTCTGAGGTCTGGTGAACGATCTCTGGTCCCTCTAACTGGCGCTCTCCGACCTCATCCCAACACAGGGGGACCTGCAGCTGCGGCCATAAAGTGCCTCGTAAGGAGCCATCCGGATGCTCGAGTGGTAGCTGTTGTTGTAGGCAAACTCCACCAACGGAAGGTGCCTCTCCCAACTGCCCCCAAAATCGAGAACACAGGCCCGCAGCATGTCCTCAAGAGTCTGGATCGTCCTCTCTGACTGGCCGTCCGTCTGCGGATGAAACGCTGTACTGAAATGGAGGTTCGTACCAAGGGCGTGCTGGAGGCTACGCCAGAACCTCGAAGTAAAACGCGCGTCTCGATTGGAAATGATGCTGACTGGAGTGCCATGGAGACGGACAATCTCGGAGACAAATAACTGCGCCAGGGTGTCCAGAGAATCGGTGAGTCGGATGGGGAGGAAATGAGCGGACTTCGTCAGCCGGTCGACGATCACCCAGATGGCATCGCGACCCGAACGTGACCTCGGCAAACCCGAGACGAAGTCCATGGTGATCTGCTCCCACTTCCACTGAGGATCTCAATGGACTGCAGCTTCCCCGCAGGGCGCTGATGCTCCGACTTCACCTGCTGGCATACTAGGCATCGGGCAACGAAACGGGCGATATCCGTCTTCATCCCGCGCCACCAGTAGCCGCGACAAAGGCCTCTGTACATCTTCGTGCCACCAGGGTGCACTGTGTACCTCGAGCGATGGGCCTCGTCCAGAATCTTCCGCTTCAGCTCTGCGTCGTCGGGAATGCACACTCGGCCTCTGAATCGCAGGATCCCGTCCGCGCGAATCTGGTAGTCCTGACGCTCGCCCCGGGCGACGCCTTCAGAGAGGACTATAAAATGCGGATCCTGAGCCTGAGCCGTGCGGATATCGTCGAGAAGGACTGGCTGCACCACCAGCCTGGCCAAAAAGCCACCAGCAGGAGTCTCTCGAACACTGATCCAGCAAGCGGCCTCCTCCAGAAGCCTCCAACGACGGACAGCCATGTGGGCGGCCATGCCCAGGGGCTGCCTACTGAGCGCATCTGCAACGACATTCGCCTTACCGGATGGTAAGCGATGTCACAATCGTAGTCCGTCAGGAACTCAACCCAACGTCTCTGACGCATGTTGAGCTCCGGCTGGGACTGCAGATATGTCAAGCTCTTATGATCAGTAAAGAGCTCGAACTCCTCTCCATAGAGGTAATGCCTCCACATCTTCAGCGCAAAGATGATCGCTGCCAACTCAAGGTCATGGGTGGGGTAATTCTGCTCATGGGGCTTCAACTGACGAGACGCGTAAGCCACCACCTTACCGTGCTGCATCAGGACGCAACCCACACCCAACTGCGATGCATCTGTGTAAACTGCGAACCCACCACTCCCAGATGGAAGGGTAAGAACTGGCGCTGAGGTGAGCCTTCGCTTCAGCTCCTGGAAGCTCTCCTCGCAAGCAGGGGACCACTCGAACCGAACATCCTTCCGAGTGAGGCGGGTAAGAGGAACGGCTATCTTCGAGAAACCCTCGACAAACCTCCTGTAATAACCGCCAAGCCCAAGAAGCTCCGAATCTCTGTGGGGTTCGACGGTCGACGCCAATTCGACACGGCGAGCGTCTTCTCCGGGTCCACAGATATGCCCTCACCGGAAATCACATGGCCCAGAAAGGCCATACGCTCCAACCAGAACTCGCACTTGCTGAACTTGGCGAACAACTGATGTCTGGCCAAAGTCTCCAAGACAGTGCGAAGATGGTGAGCGTGCTCCTCAAGACTCCTCGAGTACACCAATATATCATCGATGAATACTACCACAAAGGAGTCGAGGAAGGGTCGAAATACCCGGTTCATCAGATCCATGAAGGCTGCCGGCGCGTTCGTCAACCCGAATGGCAGTACTCTGAACTCGTAGTGCCCATACCGGGTGCGAAAGGCCGTCTTCGGAATGTCTGACTCCCGGATCTTCAGCTGGTAGTACCCCGAGCGGAGATCGATCTTGGAAAGACACGCGCTCCCTGGAGCTGGTCAAACAGATCGTCGATCCGCGGCAACGGGTACTTGTTCTTCACTGTCCGTTTATTCAGCTGCCTGTAATCAATACACAGCCGCAGCGAACCGTCCTTCTTCCGGACGAACAGGACAGGGGCTCCCCACGGAGAAACACTCGGACGTGCGAAGCCCTTCTCCAGCAACTCCTCCAACTGCTCCTTGAGCACCCTCAGCTCTGCAGGGGCCATCCGGTACGGAGCTCTCGAAATCGGCTCGGTCCCCGGAATCAGATTGATCTCAAACTCGATCACGCGATCCGGCGGTAATCCCGGAAGATCATCGGGGAAAACCTCGGGATACCCTGCCACGACCGGAGTCTGACTGATATCTGCCCGCAGCGGTGCATCCTCCAGAGCAATATAAGCTAGAAAGCCCTCGCATCCACCCTGAAGGAGTCTCCATGCCTGCATGGACGACACGAACCCCAAAGGAGCTACGTCTCGATCGCCCACGAACTGGAAGGACCTCCGACCCGGAAGGTGGAACGACACCGACTTGGCGAAACAGTCGATGCTGGCATGACTAGCTGCAAGCCAATCCATCCCTAGGATGGCATCAAAGTCTGTCATCGCAAGCTCCACCAGCTCCACTGGAAACTCGTGCCCCGCAACCATCACCGTACACCCTCGGTACACAGAACTGAGGAGAATCCGGTCTCCCACGGGCAATGATACCTCCAAGATACCATCCAAAGGGGCGGACGCCACGCCCGTCCGTCTCGCGAAAGCGGGAGACACGAACGAGTGGGTGGCTCCGGAATCAAACAATACATAAGTAGGAAGCTGGGAGATCTGAACAGTACCTCTGACCACGCTGCCTGAGCCTCCTCTGCCGAAAGCGCTGCCACTCGGCCCTGCACGAACTACGGCTGAGGAGCAGGGGCACGCCTCACCGGCTGCGCTGGCTGCCTCCTCTGATCAGCACGGCCACCCTGTGGCTGCTACTGTTGACGCTGAGGCTGCTGCTACGGCTGGCGCTGAGGCTGCTGCTGCTGCTGGCGCTACTGCTGAAACGGCTGATGAAACGGCTGCTGCTGCAACTGCTGCTGCTGCGGAGGCATCACTTGGGGTCGGCCAGCGTCGGGGCAATTATACAAGATATGCCCGACTCGCTGACAGTGATAACAGCACCGCGTCTCTAGTCACCTCGCCTGGACTGGCACTGCTGCGATGGGTGCTGGACCTCGCGCTAGCACCGCATCTGCTGGAGAAGAGGCAGCCGCTGATCGATCAAAACGGGGCCTCTTCTTCTTCCGCTGACCCTGGTCCTGGCTCCTGGGTGGCCTCTGGTCTGCCGACGGGGTCGAAGCCCTCACGAGGATCCCGAGGTCTCGCTCGACGGTCTTCGCTCGAGACACTAAGTCGGAGTACCTTGAGAAAGCCTGGGAGTTGACGTGCACCCGAATGGCGCTGCTGAGACCGAGCTCAAATCGACGGCACCTCGTCTCCTCGTCCATCACCAAAGCTGGAGCGAATCTGGATAGCCTCGTAAAGCGCGTGGAGTAGTCAGCGATAGACATAGTGCCCTGAGTCAGCTGCTCAAACTCCTGCATCACTATCTGTCGTGCCGAGAAAGGGAAGTACTCCTCCAAGAAATATCTCCTGAATCCCGCCCACGTAAGCTGCTCCAATCCCTCCGGGATGTCCATAGATCTAGTAGCCCACCAATCGGCGGCGCTACCCTTCAGCATAAAAGTGGCCAGGGAGACTCGCTGGCGGTCGGTGCAAAGCATGGTCGAGAAATGGTATCCACCTCCATCAACCATCTCTCTGGAGCAAGGGGATCCTCCGTCTGCCCCTGGAACTCGGGGGGGGGGGGGGGTGGAGCTTCAGAAAGGCTGAGAGGCCACTCTGCTACACCCTCGCTGCAGCCTCTAGCACCACCTCCCTCTCCTGCGGGTCCTGAACTACACATAAAAGATTACCCTAAGCTCCGTAATCAAAATTCTAAGGTAACCAAAATAGCCCAACCAAATTTTTCTATAGGATAGCAAAACTTAATCTTCTTAAGTTATTCGAGCTTAGACCCTAAACTCAACAGGTCAACTAAGATGGTCAAAACCTACAGTCCGAGAGTTGAACCTACGCTCTGATACCATTCTGTAACGCCCCCGAATCCACGGCCCCATTTTGAAGCGTGAAATCCGGGTGCGTTAACTAAATTCCTCGAATCTCAGAGTTCTATATATATATATATATATATTTGTTTTCATCCAGAGAACATATGAATACATCACCATAATTATACATATATGGTCAAGGCCAAAATCCAACACAAATTCAATATACATCGGGAATAACTAAATTTATATATCCACACTATCATACATATGGGTCCTCTACATGCCAAAGAAATGATCAACACCTTTTACACAAGTCTAGTGCTCCGGAAATAAAATACGAGCTTCAACCTCCAACGCCTTAACGAGATCGACAACCACCAACAGCTAATCTGAAAGGTTGGGAAGAGAGGGGTGAGCTACAACACGCTCAGTGAATGGACCATCATCATCCCGTTAGTACATTTATATTCAAAATATCAATATCGTAATATGTCTACACAGACATGTAATATATCAAGAAAATAAATATACAACAAGGCCACCAAGACATGCAATAATATATATACACACACACACAAATCCTATCCAACATGATGCATGCAACACCACGAACACGCATGTCCATCTTCGCAGCACCTAGCTCGCGGGGCCTTTCACAGGCATGGCCACGTAGACATAGCCACAAAGACTTGGGTCCTACGTTCTCGGACCTGGCCACGTAGACGTATGCCCACCTAGACGTTGGCCACCAAGACTGAGCCACCTAGACGAAAATGGATGCATTGATAACCTATCATATCTTCAAAATTCACAAAAGAATAGAGCATGCAAAAATCTCAACACACCAATCAATTCATGATAAATATCTCAATAAAAGGCATGCTCATATTTTTATTTCAAAACTAGCAGTTATATTCCACAAAATAGATGGTCCTAGCATGAATACATAATATATTCTTTTGAAACTACATATGAAACTCAAGTCCACTCACCTCCAGTCCACGCAATACAAATCGATGCACATGCATAAACGCTATACACTCGCACGTGGATAACCTAGCATAACAATTATGCAATCATTAAATAAGAAAATCATTCAATCATGACAAACAACTCACAACACTCAGCCCAATAATCCCAAGAGCCCGTACCAAATAGACCTACAATCCGCAACTCACCTTAAAGGCCTAACAAAAATCCCAACTCCAAATAAATATTAAAATGTTCATATCTCACAATGATCCGATAATCAATATCCATTTATATCATAAGGCCCCCCATAATCCATCAATCCTCGAATAAAATATTTAGACAAATAATCCACTACAACTCCAATGATTCAAATAAATCAATCCAATCAATTTACATCCAAATAACAAAAATATCCAATTAATATTCATTGATCCCACTAAACCAAATTAATTGATTTAAGATCCAAATTGAGTCACCAAGATCAATAAAATCATCAAAACCCACAAATCAAATTATACTCATTAAACATCCATTTGGGATCCCTTTAATCTCTAAAATTCATCAAACTTGATCATGAAGCTAAATATTTGAATTATAAGAAACTGCACAGAAATCTTTGAAAAATCATAACTTTTTACCCGTAACTCCAAATCAGACGATTCAAGATTCGTTGGAAAGATCTTTTCGAAACCTATTTCTGTTTGTGAAATACAATTTTCCCAGAAACGACTCTATCATAGTCAAAAACACTATTTAATGATCAGATATTCCCTTAAATCCCAAAACCAATAAATCTAGTTTGATCTTAAGAAATCCTTCAAGATCCATTGAAATCTAATAAAAACATAATCTATTTAAAATCAATCAAACCCTAACCCTAACCCATCAATATTCTTTCCCAAATAATAGATTGACACAATCATCTCCTAACCAAACTAAATTGAAACACTAAACAATAAAAATCAAAAGAGAAAGATTTATCACCTTGTAGTGCTCGACGGGTAGAGTTAGGTCATCACCACCTTTCTTGTCCCATGAGAATTCTGATGCAAACCCTAACCCAAAATGTGTTATATATAAAAGGGTTTTTACCAAATTACAAAACGACCCCTCAAGTATTACGGGTTTACAACTAGGTCCTTATCCGATTTACAGACAGATCCCTATCCGATTTACAAACGGATCCCTGAAGCCTATTAAAAGATATTCTGGATTCGCAACTAGATCCCTGGGCCCAATAACTTAACACAAAATCCTAAAAACCTAATTTCCCTAACTCCGAATCTCACCAAATTTTAACCAAAATATCTTGAGACTATAAAGATCTCCAAAAAAATATAAAAATAAATATTTCAACATCAATTTATAATTATCAAAATTATAAATCAAATTAGACCCATTTGGGCCTACCGCCAAATCAAAAATGAAATAATTAAATTTCAATTAAAAAATCCATTATATATTTAAAATAAATATATAAGGCTAGAAATACAGAGACGTTACACTGCACGCCCAGCCCGCGCCCTCGCACAGCACCCCGCGCACGCCCCAGCACGCGCACGCACGCACGCGCGCGCATTGGTCCCCAGCTCCGCGCCCAGGCGCCCTGCCCGCGCACGCGCACGCTCGCGCGCACGCCCGCGCGCGCCCCCGCGCACCCGCGCGCACTCCCGCGCGCACCTGCGCTCGCACCCCCGCTCGCGCCTGCACCCGCGCGCCCACTTCGCCCTAAGCACATTTTAACCCTTCCCAACCCCTCACACACACCCTAACACCTTTACCTAGCATGCATGACCTCCCAACCAACCCCTTAAGCCAAGAAAATCAAGAAAGAAGGGGAGGAGCTCACCTTGGAGGGGGAACAAAAGGGGGAGGTTCGGGGGTCCTCAACGCACCCGCGACCACCTCAACTGCCACCACCACCACCCCGGCCTCCTCAGCTCTCCCATGGCACCAAACCAGGGGGGGGGGGATATCATGGAAAGGGAGCTTGAGAGAGAGGGGAACAAACACAACAACACACAAACCAACCTTCACTTCCTTCTCCACCATCTCCTTCTCTTTGGGGCAATTTATCAAACACAAAGGGGGGGGGGGGGTTTGAAAGAGAGAAGAGAGGGCAAGAAAAGCTACTCGGATGGGATTTGGGAGGGGAGAGAGAGAGGAGAAGATATTTATCACAAATATCTTAGGGGGAATTACTAAGTCGCCCCTCGACTAGAAAGTCTGCGCAAGCTTCACTGGAACAGCCATAACTTCTTCGATATAGCTCCGAATTACAAAATTCGAAAACCGATGGAAAGCTAAGAAGATTATCTACAACTTTCATGTTTATGCCATGATCAAATAATCTCTCCAGCTATCCCGAAATTAGAGCTAAACATCGAGCAGGGCTGCTGCCAGAATTTCCATCCTCGGGGTATACTTGGAAAAATACCCATAACTTTTATTACAGGAATCCAGTTGATCTAATTCCACTTCTGTGCGAAAGATGACTCAAAACTGGACATCTCATAATAAAATCATAATTACACTTATTCATCTTGGATTTTTACAAAATCAAATCCAAATACCAAAATCAGGAATACATAACTCAGGGGAAAAAAAAATTATGTACCCTAATTTTCAAACAGAGTGCTCCAAATGACACATGCATAACATTCTTCCCCCCTTAGGAAATTTAGTCCTCAAAATTTAAGGAAACCCAAAGGGAAGACCGAAAGTATCATGCATAGACCTTTTGCTCCCAAGTGGTCTTCGCACCGGACTGGCGCTACCAACACACTATAATCAAAGGAACGGTCTTAGCGTGGAGCCTCTTCTCATGCTTGTCCTTGACCTCGATCCCTGCTCCACGAACGACAAATCCACCTCGAGGATGAGGCGGTCGAACAGAATGACATGAGCAGGATCCTGGACATAATGCCTCGGCCATTGGACAAGGACGACGTCGTGGGCATGAGCCAGCTGTGGGGGAAAGGCTACATGATAAGCCACCTCCCCAATCCACTCAATGACGAGAAATGGTCCCATTAAAGAGCAAACTCAGCTTGCCCCGAACGTCGAAATAGAGGGTGCCCTTTAACCAGGACACCTTCTTGAAAATATGGTCGCCAAACCCAAAGGTAAGCCCCTGGCGACAATGACCTGGGTAGCCCTTCTGTCGGTTCTGGGAGGTGCAGATGTACACACGAACCAACCTGGCCACCGCAAGGTCAAACAACTAACTTATGGCCCCTCCAACTAGCGCTCCTCAACCGTCCCAACACAAGGGAGGTATAAACTGCGCCTGTAGAGTGCCTTTCACAGACCCATCTGGGTGCTCGAATGGTTGTCGTCTTGCAGGAATACCCCAACTAATGGGTGGTGCCTCACCCAACTGCCCTCATCATCGAGCACGCAGGCACATAGCATGTCCTCCAAGGTCTGAATCGTCCTCTTTGACTGGCTGTCCATCGGCGATGAAACGCTATACTTAAATGGAGGCTCGCACCAAAGCCTGCCAAGGCTGCGCTACCACCTCAAAGTAACCCCCGCGTCTCAACCGAAAATAGCACTGACCGGAGTGCCATGAAGACGAACAATCGCGAAGGTGAAAACCCACGTCAAGGCGTCCAGAGACTCAATCAATCAGGTACGGAGGGAAACGCGGACTTCGTCAGTCGGTCAATGATCACCTAGACGGCGTCGTGACCCGAACGTGACATTAGCGAGTCTGCAACAGTCCCTGATAACCCACTCCCACGTCCACTGAGGAATCTCGATGGACTGACGCTTTCCAACGCGATGATGATTCTCGAACTTTGCCTGAGGGCATGCCAACCTGGGGAAACAAGGTCACCCACATCACCTTTTCATCACACCACAGCAATCTCCATGAAGACTACCTAAAAGCAGTCCACGGAGGCCCAATAAAACTTTTGAGATCCACAAGGCATCCGGCGCATTCGTCAACCTCGACGGCAGTACTTAAAACTTGTAGTGCCTGAACGATCACGAAAGGCCATCTACGGGATGTCCAACTCCTGGATCTCCAACTTGTGGTACCCTTGTGCGAAGATCGATCTAAGAGAAGACACTGGCTCCCAGAGCTGGTCAAACAGATCATCGATTCGCGGCAGGGTAATTGATCTTCAACCTCCACGGGGAGATCAAAACAACACCACGAATAATTAAGTCCGGATTCTCCTCCTCGAGCATGGCTGGCGCTCATGATGACACTTACAAGATTGGTAAGCCGCTCAACCACACTTAATCCACAAGACACGCAATAAGGGGGATCGTCGAACCTCGACAATTCCTATGCGACGTCATAGGTCTGATAGGGCGGTTGAGACCCATCACGAACGCTAGCATCGCGTCTCCTTATTTGCGACCAATGTGGGACAAAAACGCGACAGTATCCACAACTGTGCTTCACATGCCGCCAAAGATAGGTCGCTCATCCATAACCATTGGAACTCCGGCATCCTGCACTCCATGGGCAGATTCATCACGGGGGGTCCACGCTCTCGACATCATTTAGCAGCACTCTCCCGGTGTGGCCTCCACCTGGTAGTCTGCCATATGGGCATACCAACAAGCATAGTATCTGGGAGCACCTCACAGGACTCTGGCTTCAACCGGGCAGCTACAATGCTCAATGATATATCGAAGCGACTCTAGATGCCACTATGGAATCCTGTCCACTAGCGATCGCCCACTGAGCTGCAATTGGACGCACTCAATCCCGATCGTATGCATCACCACTCGCTACAGCACCTTCTAAGTGAGAGGGAAAAATCCACCATTACTTTGATGCTTCTATGGTAGTCCTTGACTGGGAAAAGAAACCTTGGCAGGGCACCATGAGGTCCCGATATAGGATACCCCGACAACCAAACAAGGAACACGGAGTACCCTAGCCCGGGTCTCAACGCTGACCCAGCAAGGCCCCTCATCCAGAGTAGGAAGTCTGGAAGAAGACATCATCCCTTAATGAGCAATACACCACATCCTCAACACTTTACACTGGCGCCGCACGCGAACTCCATGGTTACCAGCGATACCGATACACGGGGAAGAAGCTCCATTATCGAGACGCAATCCATACCTTAGAAATTACAACCAATTTCATCATTATCACACTACTGGGCAGGAAATCTCCTACCCCAGCCTTAATCCCACACAAGAGATCTAACAACTGACCCTACCCAGTCGACCCAGTCGACAACTTAAGGGTGGGTCCAGGGGGGTCACATCCACGTCAACGGATGCGAGGAGGCACGTCAGCAACCTAAGATAACTTCTACAACAAGAGTACTCGGATGACAATCCTACGACTCATCATCTATACGACTAGACTTAGGCTCTGACAGAACCTGGCTCTGATACCACCTTTATTGTCACGCCCCAGGCGTCCCCGAGACGTGGCAATGATAAATAAATAATATCAGTTATCAATACTTGAGGTCAATAAGGACACCAACAACAATACACAAGGCGGCAAAGCAAGATAAAGATAACTGACTGAAAAGCGGAAGCATAATATACAATGTCTGTAAATCAAAAACATTATTATAGACCCGAATACACAATTAATGTCCTGTGGAAGCCAAGCCTAGACCAAAGAAAATACAACCTGTGCCACATGCACGATTTACAAGCATAAAAAAACTCTAGGAATGCTGACAGCCTCGCACTCGCCACCCGCCGGAAGAACGCTCCAACGCCCATAAGGCCACACCACAGGAAAGCTCCAGCTCCACGCCCAACACTGCCCCTGAAAAGAAACAGTATGCGAGGGGTGAGCTACAAGCTCAGTGAGTGGCTGGAAACCAATCACCATCTACAGGTCAATACATAAATCAGTTCCCTTCATCAAGGAAAAACATGGGTAGAAACCCAATGATCACTGGGTGACGCGACAGCGCGACCAACCTCACCCCCACCCTCACTCCCGAAAGGAGACATCTTGGGACTTATGGGGAGAGACCATACCTGTCACGCCCCAGGGCGGCCGTCCCCGGGACGCGGCAAGTGTATATAAAATATCAGAATCTACACAGGAGGTCAATAATATATCATACACAAGCAACCCGAATGACACACAGACAACAAAGAGGCTGACATGATATATACATCAAATGCGGAAGCAAAAGACTGAATCTGTAAATAAAACATACTACAGACTCGATACACAATCATCTGTCCTGTGAGAGCCAATATACACAAATAACTGAGTATATATACAAACGCGTGCTCAAGCACGGAATAAAATACATACAGTCAAGAAGGGATGCTGATAGCCTCTGGCACTCGCAGGACGTAGCGCTGCTCCGCTACTGAAGGAATCCCTCGGAAGGCTCCACCTGCTGCTCCGGCTCCAGCTCAGGCTCAGTGGCAACTGGGGAAAAACATATGCGAGGGGTGAGCCACACGCTCAGTGAACAGCACAACCCATGCATCACAGACAATAATGACCACAATTCAATTATTTATCCCGCCTCTAAGTGGCAGGAACAACATAATCCAGGGAGTCGCTCACCGACGACCCACCACACCCTCACCCTCACCCTTCAACAGGTGACGCAGGATATTGGGACTAATAATCATCCAATCACAAATCCAGTGGGTCGCTCATCGCCAACCCACTACACCCTCACCCTCACCCTACAACGGGTGACATAGGATTTTGGGACTAACTAGGCTGTTGGTCACCCTTGGTCCACCGATAGTCTCTCCTCCACTCCGTAGGCCTTTTGGCCTTCACCCACAACTTCAGCACAGTCCGTCACAAATATCGGGAGGCGCCTACTGATGGGAGCCCTCGAAAGGGACGACCTTATCACGCTGGGGCAGTCTCTACACGGATCCAACGAAGGGAAACAGAACAGCCTATCCATACGCATATGATCCACTTGGATCCGCCGACAACACATCTCTACAACTCTAATGTCATGAATTCTTCAGAATTCCTCCAGGGCGCATAACCAAGATGCGGGGAACATATACAACAATAGCAAGGGTGAAATATCATTGGGGGAAAGAAACTCGGGAGGGCAGCGTGAGTTCCCGATATAGGACACCCCGACAACCAAACAAGGAACACGGAGTACCCTAACCCGGGTCTCACCGCTGTCCTCGCAAGGCCCCTCCCCTATAATATTCACTAAGATGCTAATAATCATACATGGATAAATCATTAATTATCAACTAGAGATATAATATTATTGGGACAAGAACCTTGGGAGGGCAGCATGAGGTCCCGATACAGGACATCCTGACAACCAAACAAGGAACACGGAGTACCCTAACCCGGGTCTCAATGTTGACCTCGCAAGGCCCCTCCCTATAATATTATCTAAGGCATGCAATTAACATATACTAGCATTTAATTTAATAAATAAACTAGTAGGACACATGCATAGGCCAAGGCTTCCTAGCATGAGAACAGGGGGACATGATGCATGGCTCTTACACATATCCTAAGGGTGCAAGTCCCTAACATGCAAAGTCTAGGGTAGCATGCATTCTACCTTTCAATCATGCAGCATGGAATACACTTTACAACGGGTTAATATAAATCCATGGTGCCCCAGGAGAGGTCGGTATACGCCCTAATGCGTATAACGCCTCACTACTGGGTTGGATTGTCCCACTCACCGGAATCCGGGTCGTCGCGCGACCGTCCGTCAAGATCTGCAAGACAGGGTAGTAACTTGGTGAGTAAAACCCACAAATACTACAAAATATACAAGCTACTCAAATAAATACCCAACACTCGGACAAATGTAAATACGACCCGTACGCACGCTAGCCCGAGCGCCCCGACACACTCCCGCACCCCCGGCAACCATCCGCACGGCCAACCGCCCCCGGATGCGCCGCTGCGCCTCAGCCCGCGCACCCAGGCGCATCGCCGGGCCCCTGCCCGCACGCCTGGACATGCAGCCGAGCCACCCGGGGCACCGCGCGCCCACCGCAGCAGCCCGCGCGCACCCCGCACGCCTCGCGCTGACCCGCGAACACACCGCACGCCCCGCGCCCAGCGCCTCGCCCCTGCGCACCCCGCGCGCACCTCCAGCCCCGCTCCGCGCGCACTCCGCGCGCACCACCAGTCTCGCACCCACTGCTCTCCTCACCGCGCGCACACCTGCGCCTCTGCCCAGCGCCCCGCGCGCATGCTCCTCTGCGGCGTCCAGCGCTTAGCGCCCAGCACCCGGGACCCTCACCCAGCGCCCACGCGCACGCCCACGCAACACGTGCCCAGCGCGCCTGGCAGCACGCGCCCAACGCGCCTGCCAGCCTGCCCGCGCTGCTGCCCGCGCTGCCTGCCTGCGCGCATCGCCGAGTGGCCCGAGCACCGCTCGCCTGCACTCCCGGCACTGCTCGCCTGATGCCCCAGCACCTCCTGCCTAGCACGCTTGCCGCCCAGCCTGCCTGCCCGGCCTGCCAGCGCGCACAGCCCAGCCAGCCTACCCGCATGCCTCCCCCTGCACCCCCCGAGCGCACGCCCGCGCGCGCGCGCCTGCGCGTACAGGCTCGCGCGCCCGGCAAACTGGTGCGCCTGCTCCCAGCCTACCCGGGGCAGCTAGCCCTCCCTTGCCCGGGACTGCAACCCCCATGCCCGAGCACCTCCAGCACCCAGCATGCCCAACGCACGCCCGCGCGCACGTCCGCCTGCACGCGCGCGCGCACCCTGCCGCTGCACCTGCATGAGCGCTGCCTGTGCTGTCTGCTGCCCGGGACTGCCACCCTCTCTGCCCGAGCTCCTCTACCACCAACCACCAGGCCACTAACGGCCTCCGGCCGCCCCCAACCACCCCCTACATCCCCCCACGGCCGCCGACCACCCCCCAAACACAAAACCCCCTTCCTAACATACATCTAAGCCAAAAAGAAGAGGAAAAGAGCTTACCAAGGAGGAGGAAGAGGTGTCCGGTTGCTCTCCGCGCACCGAAACCTCTCCCAAAAGGCTTCCAACACCGAGATCTACTCCCACCTCCGAAATGGCTCGGATCTGAGGAGAAGAGAGGGCAGATGGAAGGGCTAGGTAGGTCGGAATCGGGATTTGAAAGCACCGGGGTGTAGATCGGGACCCGATCTACACTTTCTATGCTTTAAGTTTTGGGTTTGAGGGCTCTAAGGGGCTCAAATGGAAGAAAAGGAGAGAGGGGAGAGAGAGAAAGCAATTTGGTAGGGATGATGAATAGTGCCAATCTAATTTTAGCTTTCACTTATAAAGCAAGTCACTTAAAATACCCGGATACGCCCCGGAACTGCAAAATTTTGGAAACGTTACCGGAATTCAATGAAATTTTCATGAGAGGCCTAAAATGGTACCAGAACACCAAATATGCAGTTAGATTTTCAATCGGAGTTCTCTAACTCAGGACGATAGCTAACAGTCCAAAAATTAGCGGTTCCGATCGAAAACCGAAAAAAAAAATGAAAAATTGCCAGAACGCTCCAACGGTTACCAGCAGGCTAAAAGTGACACATATATAACAATACCGCCGGTCGAAGAGACCCGGATTTACTGGTCTAGAGACCATGCCGTCGGTCGAAAAGACCCAGATTTACTGGTCCACTCAACACTGCTGGATCATCTACATCTAGATAAACACCCATCGATGTTCCTCAACATCGATCACAAGACTTAACCCAACATCTATGGGAACGGTCGAATGACGAATGGGTCACGATGGACGCGTCTTCGCCTCATCCACACCCTCACTATTGAAAGGACACATCTTGGGACTTTGGGAGAGACTTAGACTGCTCTACACCCCTGGTCCACTGGTAGCCTCTCCCTGGCCTCTAACGTCAGGGATGTCACTACACAGACCCAACAAAGGGGAGAGCGATTCCACGCTCGCGACATCATTCGTTAACCCTCTTCCAGGTAGCCTCTACCTGGCCACACACTCAGTGAATGGCACCAACTATGCATCACAAATCAAATTAACCTCAAATCATCTATAATCTCTAAGTGGCAATAACTACACAATCCAATGGGTCGCTACATCACCGACCCACCACACCCTCACCCTCACCCTCATAGGGTAACATGGGCTTGTGGGACTGACTAGGCTGTTAATCACCCTTGGTCCACCGATAGTCTCTCCTCCACTCCGTAGGCCGCCTGGTCCACTCCCACAATTCAGCACAGTCCGAACCCAAATCAGGAGGTGCCTACTGATGGGAGCCCTCTGTCAGAAAGGCCTGTCTAACGCTGGGGCAGTCTCTATATGGATCCAATAAAGGGAAGAGAAACAGCCTACCCACACGTATACGATCCACTTGGATCCGCGGTATTCCTTAACTGAAAAAAAAAGAAACCTTGGGAGGGCACCATGAGGTCCCGATATAGGATATCCCGACAACCAAACAAGGAACACGGAGTACCCTAGCCCGGGTCTCAACGCTGACTTCGCAAGGCCCCTTAATCCAGAGAAGGGAGACTCTACTAATGTCATGAATTCTTCAGAATTCCTCCAGGGCGCATAACCAAGATGCGGGGAACATATATAATAACTACCAGGTTATAATACTTACTAAGGCATGCAAAAATACCATAAGTTCGCATTTAATTTAATAAATTAAACTAATAGGACACATGCATAGGTCGAGGCTTTCCTAGCATGAAACATAGTGACATGATGGATTGGACTTTACACATATCATAAGAGGCAAGTATCCCTAACATACAGGGTCTAGGGTGACATGGATACTACGTAATGATCATGCATACATAGATCAAGGCCTTTAAGTACAGGACATGGTGTCTAGGCATGTACATGCCTCTATACATGATGTATGGGTGCATATCCCTAACATACAAGTCTAGGGAGGCATGCATAGCATCATATTGATCACATAAGGGTGCATGCATAGCTTCTACATATAATAGCTAGGGGACCCCATCGATGCGCGACGCGCGTCTACGCGGGTCGAGCGCATCCCTAGAGAGGGGGGGGGGGATTGGAATCAAACCACTCACCTTACGACCCGGGACCTCGCGCATCCCATCCGACGAGATCTGCAAGGTAGGGCATCCAACCGGTGAGAAACAACACAATTTATACATAGAAATGCTTAGAAATACCCAAAACTCGGATAAGCATGCATACGGGCTCGCACGCATGCGAGCACGTGCGTACGCACACGAGTCCGAGTGCCCCGACACCTACCCGAACCCTCGGGCAGCCACACGCATGGCCCCCCGCACGTGCACGCACGAATGCGCACGCACGCACACACCCCGGCACCTTCGGCGCACTGCTGCGCGCTTGCTCGCGCGCCCAGACGCGCTGCGGCACGCACGCGCACGCTCGTGCGCGCCCGCGCGCACTGCACACCCAGCCCGCGCCCTCGCGCAGCACCCCGCGCACGCCCCAGCACGCGCACGCACTGGCACGCACGCACGCGCGCGCACTGGTCCCCAGCGTCACGCCTAGGCGCATGCCCAGGCGCCCTGCCCCGCGCCCAGGCGCAGTGCCCAAGTGCCCAGCCCGCGCGCGCGCACGCTCGCGCGCACGCCTGCGTGCGCCCTTGCGCACCCGCGCGCGCCCCCGCGCACGCCCGCGTGCGCCCGCGCGCATCCCCGCTCGCACCCCCGCTCGCGCCTGCACCAGCGCGCACCCGCGCGCACTCCCGCGGGCACCCGCGCACCTGTGGGCACGCACCCGCGCGCGACTGCACGCCCGACTGCGCCCGCCTGCGCACGCGCCTGCGTGCACACGCGCGCAGACCGCGCCCACCACTCGCCCAGCCCATCCTAACCTCATTTTAACCCTTCCCAACCCCTCACACACACCCTAACACCTTTACCTATCATGCATGACCTCCCAACCAACCCCTTAAGCCAAGAAAACCAAGAAAAGAAGGGGAGGAGCTCACCTTGGAGGGGGAACGAAAGGGGGAGGTCCGGGGGCCCTCGACGCACCCGCGACCACCTCAACCGCCACCACCACCACCTCGGCCTCCTCAGCCCTCCCATGGCAGCAAAACAGGGGGGGGGATATCATGGAAAGGGAGCTTGAGAGAGAGGGGAACAAACAAACAACACACAAACCAACCTTCACTTCCTTCTCCACCATCTCCTTCTCTTTGGGGCAATTTATCAAACACAAAGGGGGGGGGGGGGTTTGAAAGAGAGAAGAGTGGGCAAGAAAAGCTACTCGGATGGGATTTGGGAGGGGAGAGAGAGAGGAGAAGATATTTATCACAAATATCTTAGGGGGAATTACTAAGTCGCCCCTCCACTAGAAATTCTGGGAAAGCTTCACTGGAACGGCCATAACTTCCTCAATATAGCTCCGAATTATATAATTTGAAGTCCGTTGGAAAGCTAAGAAGATTGTCTACAACTTTCATGTTTATGCCATGATCAAATAATCTCTCCAGCTATTCCGAAATTAGAGCTAAACATCGAGCAGGGCTGCTGCCAGAATTTCCATCCCTGGGGTATACTTGGAAAAATACCCATAAGTTTTACTACAAAAATCCAGTTGATCTAATTCTACTTCTGTGCCAAAGCTAACTCAAAACTGGACATCTCATAGTAAACTCATAATTAAACCTCTTCATCTTGGATTTTTACAAAATCAAATCCAAATACCAAAACAGGAATACATAACTTAGAAAAAAAATTTATGTGCCCTAATTTTCAAACAGAGCGCTCCAAATGACACAGGCACAACAGTCCTTTAAGGAGGAAGATCCTCAACAACTAGATCTTTTAAAAATCATCCTCCGTCACTTAACAAGATAAATCTTAATATGTTGGTTGTGAAAGTATATTCTTGATTTGAGATATTTTGATTTATGAGCATTTGGTCTAGGGATTCTAAAAACCGATTGATTCGTACCGATTCAACCATCACCATGGATAACACAGTAGATGTCATTCCAAAGACCTTGAAGGATTACATGTATCCATCTAGAACTACGCAACCCTCATGCATTGTGTTACCAACAACCAATGCTAACAACTTTGAGATCAAGCCTGGGATGATTAATATGCTCCCAAAATTTGATGGATCTGAGGATCCATATCTTTTCATTAGGGAATTTGAGGAAGTTTGTTCCACTCTAAAACTTCAACAGCTAACTGATGATTCAATCCGGTTGAGGTTAATCAACTTCTCCCTCAAAGATAATGCTAAAAAGTGGTTGTATGCTCTACCCGCAAAATCTATCACCACTTGGGATCAATTAGTTATGATATTTTTGAAGAAGTTCTTTCCTAATCATAAAACTGCTAAGATTCGCATGAATATAAATCAATTCATTCAAAAGGAGGGAGAATCTTTATGGAGATATTTAGAGAGATTCAAGGACTTGTTGTTGCAATGTCCTCATCATGGATTTGAGGTTTGGAGATTAGTGCAAATTTTATATGAAGGTTTGAATTACACCACAAGGACTATGGTTGAATCAATGTGTAGTGGTGAATTTACCAATAAAAATGAAACTGAAGCATGGGCATTTTTGGAAGAAGTAGCTGAAAAATCCATGCAATGGGAGACAATTAGAGAGCCTGAGAAACCCATGCCTTCTAAGGGAGGTATTCATTCCATTGATAGTAGCTTTGAGTCTGAAGCCAAGTTTGCATCTCTCATTCGTAGAGTAGAGGCCCTAGAGATGAAACCAAATCATGATTCTGTTAATCAAGTCTCCACCTCCAACTCTACTATTGTCTGCATTTTATGTAAATCTTCAAATCACCTAGCGGAAGACTGTCCTTCCCTGTCATCCCACAAGGAAAGTTGGGCCGAACATGCCAATAGCTTACAGTGGAGGAAAAATGACCCATATGCTCAAACTTATAATCCTGGATGGAGGAATCATCCAAATCTGTCGTGGACTCAAGGCCCACACCAGGGAGGCCCACAGGGACCTCCTCAAGCTCCCATGTATCCTAGACCAAACACAGGACCCATTCCTACTCCATTTCCTCCGCCTGGGTTTCAAATAGAAAATGAGAAGAAGTTCTCTTCCTTTGAGAAAGGATTAGATGTTCTTATGAAGTCCACTCAAAATCTAACTCAATCATCCTCCCAGATGTCTGCCACTTTGAATCAATTTATGCAATCTACAGGGCAAATCCTTCAATCCACCACACAGGCAATCTCCCGTCTCGAGATTCAAGTTGGTCAATTGGCCACCACCATAAATGAGAGAGAGAAAGGAAAATTTCCTAGTCAACCTGAGCCTAACCCTAGAGGACCCATTCTTCAAGGACAAATCCAAGATTCTTCTAGTAACCAGTCCAACCAGGTTAATGCAATCACTACTCTTAGGTCTGGTAGACAAGTGGACAACAAGGTTATTATGCCTAATAATGATGTTGAAGATGATAAGGACAAGCCCAAATTTATTCATGAGGACCCAGGTTCTGAACCCATCCCTCCTAGCCCATCCATCCCAGAGAAAGCAAAGCCCAATGATTCTCCTGGGAGAATTTATGTTCCCAAGGCCCCATATCCTCAGCGATTAGGTTCAACTAAGAAATCTACCCAGCTAGATAAAATTTTAGAAGTGTTTAAGCAAGTTCGCGTGAACATTCCGCTCCTAGATGCTATCCAACAAGTACCAGCATATGCTAAATTTTTGAAGGACTTATGCACCCAAAAGAGGACCAACAATGTACCCAAGAAAGCTTTCCTAGCATCCCATGTAAGCTCCATTCTTTCATGTGAAACTCCAATCAAGTATAAGGACCCAGGTTGGCCACCATTTCATGTGTGATTGGAGACACTCGTATTGATCGAGCTTTGCTAGACTTAGGTGCGAGTGTAAATCTACTGCCCTATTCAGTGTACAAACAGTTAGGCATAGGAGAATTGAGACCTACCCCAGTGACCTTACAATTAGCAGATCGATCTGTGAAAATTCCTAAAGGTGTCATTGAGGATGTCCTGATTAAGGTTGGGGATTTCATCTTTCCTGTTGACTTTATAGTTTTAGAAACCCAACCTGTTCTGAACCCAAAGGGGCAAATTCCTGTAATTTTAGGCAGACCATTCCTGGCTACATCTAATGCTTTGATTAACTGTCGAAATGGATTGATGAAATTATCTTTTGGAAATATGACAGTTGACCTAAATATCTTCCACATTAGAAAACAACCAGGAGATTATAATGATGAATTAGAGGATGTAAATTCTATTGAGGAAATAATTGAAGATTTGAAACATCATTCTATGAGCACGAAAGATCCTTTAGAGTTTTGCCTTGCCCACTTTGGAGAAAATTTTGATATGGAAAAATCGATCATGGAAGTAAATGCTCTCCTAGATTCAGAAACAACCATCCCATTTAATAAGTGGCAACCAAAGCCTGAGCCTCTTCCTCTTTCTCAATCACCACCTCTTCCTTCCATTGATGAGCCTCCCAAGCTAGAACTTAAACCTCTTCCTAACAATTTAAAATATGTTTTCTTAGGTTCAGCTGAAACCCTTCCTGTAATTATTGCTTCTGATCTTAATGAGGAACAAGAAGGTGAGCTAATCAGTGTCCTTAGGGAACATAAAGAGGCCATTGGGTGGAGTATGGCAGACATTAAAGGAATAAGTCCATCTGTGGTTCAACACCGAATTCATCTTGAGGACAATACAAGCATTTCTAGGGAATCACAAAGGCGTTTGAATCCGGTCATGAAGGAGGTTGTAAGAGCAGAAGTTTTGAAACTTCTTGATGTTGGGATCATTTATCCCATTTCTGATAGTAAATGGGTAAGCCCGATTCATGTTGTTCCTAAGAAATCTGGCATTACAGTGGTAAAGAATGATGATAATGAGTTAGTTCCCACTAGAGTACAAACTAAATGGCGTGTATGCATTGATTACCGTAAACTAAATTCTGCCACTAGGAAGGATCATTTTCCACTCCCATTCATAGATCAATGCTAGAAAGGTTGGCCGGTCATGCTTTTTATTGCTTCCTTGATGGTTATTCTGGTTATAATCAAATTCCCATAGCTCCAGAAGATCAGGAGAAAACCACCTTCACCTGTCCTTTTGGGACATTTGCTTACCGTCGCATGCCATTTGGGTTATGCAATGCACCAGCGACTTTTCAACGGTGTATGATTAGCATTTTCTCTGATATGGTAGAGCGTTTCCTTGAGGTATTCATGGATGATTTCTCAGTATTTGGATCAACATTTTCTGATTGCTTACACCACCTCTCTCTTGTACTAATCAGGTGTAAGGAGAAAAATTTAGTACTGAATTGGGAGAAATGTAACTTTATGGTGAAAAGGGGAATTGTTTTGGGTCATGTGGTTTCTGATAAAGGTATTGAGGTAGACAAAGCCAAGATTGATTTAATTACTAATCTTCCTCCTGCAAGGACTGTTAAGGAAATTCGATCATTTTTGGGGCATGCAGGATTTTATAGGAGATTCATTAAGGATTTTAGTAAAAAGGCTAGACCCTTAAGCAATTTGTTGACTAAAGATATTGTTATATATGTGTCACTTTTAGCCTTCTGGTCACCTTTGGGACATTTCTAGCAGTTTTTCAACTAGTTCTTTTTTTCGATCGGAACTACTAAAATTTTAGACTTTTAGCTATCATCATGAGCTTGAGAACTCCGATTGAAAATCTAACTGTACATTATGTGTCCTGGTGCCATTTCAAGCCACTCCTGAAAATTTCATCGAATTCCAGTAACGTTCAGAATTTGGCAGTTCCGAGTCGTATCCGGGTTTTGACCAAGTGGGAATCTCAATGTCACGCCCCAGGGCGGCCGTCCCCGGGACGCGGCAAGTGTATATATGATATCAGTCTAAATAGGAGTTCAATAACATACTCACACTATCACGCCCCAGGGCGACCGTCCCCAGGACGCGGCAAGGGTATATAAAATATCAGAATCTATACAGGAGGTCAATAATATATCATACACAAGCAACCAGAATGACACACAGACAACAAAGAGGCTGACATGATATATACACCAAATGCGGAAGCAAAAGACTGAATCTGTAAATAAACATACTACAGACTCGATACTCAATCATCTGTCCTGTGAGAGCCAATATACACAAATACAACTGAATATATACAAACGCGTGCCAAGCACGGAAATAAAATACATACAGTCAAGAAGGGATGCTGATAACCTCTGGCACTCGCGGAACGTAGCGCTGCTCCGCTACTGAAGGAATCCCTCGGACGGCTCCACCTGCTGCTCCGGCTCCAGCTCAGGCTCAGTGGCAACTGGGGAAAAACATATGCGAGGGGTGAGCCACACGCTCAGTGAATAGCACAACCCATGCATCACAGACAATATCGACCACAAATCATTTATCTATCCAGCCTCTAAGTGGCATAATATCATAAATCCAGTGGTTCGTACATCGCCGAACCACCACACCCTCACCCTCACCCTCACCCATCAATGGGTGACATAGGCTATTGGGACTGATAATCACCCATAGACAAATCCAGCGGGTCGCTTCTCGCCAACCCACTACACCCTCACCCTCACCCTACAACGGGTGACATAGGATTTTGGGACTGACTAGGCTGTTGGTCACCCTTGGTCCACCGATAGTCTCTCGTCCACTCCATAGGCCGCTTGGCCTTCACCCACAACTTCAGCACAGTCCGTCACAAATATCGGGAGGCGCCTACTGATGGGAGCCCTCGAAAGGGACGGCCTTATCACGCTGGGGCAGTCTCTACACGGATCCAACGAAGGGAAACAGAACAGCCTATCCATACGCATATGATCCACTCAGATCCGCCGACAACACATCTCTACAACTCTAATGTCATGAATTCTTCAGAATTCCTCCAGGGCGCATAACCAAGATGCGGGGAACATATACAACAATAGCAAGGGTGGAATATCATTGGGGGAAAGAAACTTGGGAGGGCAGCGTGAGTTCCCGATATAGGACACCCCGACAACCAAACAAGGAACACGGAGTACCCTAACCCGGGTCTCACCGCTGTCCTCGCAAGGCCCCTCCCCTATAATATTCACTAAGATGCTAATAATCACACAAGGGATAAATAATTAATTATCAACTAGAGATATAATATTATTGGGACAAGAACCTTGGGAGGGCAGCATGAGGTCCCGATACAGGACATCCCGACAACCAAACAAGGAACACGGAGTACCCTAACCCGGGTCTCAATGTTGACCTCGCAAGGCCCCTCCCTATAATATTACCTAAGGCATGCATTTAACATACACTAGCATTTAATTTAATAAATAAACTAGTAGGACACATGCATAGGCCAAGGCTTCCTAGCATGAAAACAGGGGAACATGATGCATGGCTCTTTCACAACCTAAGGGTACAAGTCCCTAACATGCCAAGTCTAGGGTAGCATGCATTCTACACATAAATCATGCAGCATGGAATACACATTACAACAGGTTAATATAAATCCATGGTGCCCCAGGAGAGGTCGGTATACGCCCAAATGCGTATAACGCCTCACTACTGGGTTGGATTGTCCCACTCACCGGAAGTCGGGTCGTCGCACGACCGTTCGTCAAGATCTGCAAGACAGGATAGTAACTTGGTGAGTAAAATACATAAATACATAAAAATACTCTAAAAATATCCAACACTCGGGCAAACGTACATACGGCCCGTACGCACGCTAGCCCGAGCACCCCGACTCACTTTCGAACCCTCAGCAACCACCCGCACGGCCACCCGCCCCAGGATGCGCCGCCGCGCCTCAGCCCCCGCAGCCAGGCGCACCGCGAGACCCCTACCCGCACGCCTGGACCCGCAGCCGAGCCACCCGGTGCGCCGCGCGCCCACTGCGCCCTGCCGCAGCAGCCCGCGCGCACCCCGCACGCCCGCGCTGACCCGCGAGCACACCGCACGCCCCGCGCCGACCCGCGAGCACACCGCACGCCCCGCGCGCCCAGCGCCTCGCCCCGCGCGCACCCCGCGCGCACCACACGCGCACCACCCGCTCGCACACACTGCCCTCCTCACCGCGCGCACACCTGCGCCTCTGCCCAGCTCCCCGGGCGGATGCTCCTCTGCGACGCCAGCGCCCAGCGCTCAGCACCTGCGACCAGCTCCCAGCGCTCAGCGCCCAGCACCCGGGACCCTCACCCAGCGTCCACGCGCACGCCCGCGGAACACGCGCCCAGCGCGCCTGGCAGCACGCGCCCAGCGCGCCTACCAGCCAGCCCGCACTGCTGCCCGCGCTGCCTGCCTGCGCGCATCGCCGAGTGGCCCGAGCACCGCTCGCCTGCACGCCTGGCACTGCCCGCCTGATGCTCGAGCACCTCCTGCCAGCTGCCTGAGCCTGGCCTGCCCAGCCGGCCTGCCCTGCTCGCACAGCCCGCAGCCATCCTACCCGAGCTAGCCCTACCCAGCGCGCCCAGCACGCCTGCAGCACCACCCGAGCGCACGCCGCGCGCACGCCTGCGCGCACGCACTTGCGCGCCCGGCCACCTGGTGCCCCAGCCTGTTGCCCCCGCTACCAACCCTCCAGGGACTGCCTAGCTCCCACCACCGGCCACCAATGGCCTCCGACCACCCCCACAGCCCTCCGACGGCCACCCACCGCCGCCGACCGCCTCCCAACCTCAAACCAACCTCCTATCATTCATCTATACAAGAAAAAAAAAGGCTTACCAAGGGGGGGAAGGGAAGTCCGGTTGCTCTCCGCGCACCGAAACCTCTCCCAAAAGGCTTCCAACGCCCGGATCTCTCTCGGCCTCCAAAATGGCCCAAATCAGGGAAGAAAAGAGGGGGGATGGAGGGGCCAAACTTCTCGAAATCCGGATTTGAAAGCACCTTAGGTTTTTAGGTTTGAGGACTCTAGAGGGCTCAAATCAAAGAAAAGGAGAGAGGGGAGAGAGAAAGATCATTTGGTAGGGATGATGAATAGTGCCAATCAGACTTTAGATCTCACTTATATAGCAAGTCAATTAAAAACCCGGATACGCCCCGGAACTGTGAAATTCCGGAAACGTTGCCAGAAATCGATGAAATTTTTGTGAGAGGCCTAAAATGGCACCAGGACACCAAATATACAGTTAGATTTCCAATCGGAGTCCTCTAACTCTGGACAATAACTAACAGTCCAAAAATTAGCGGTTCCGATCGAAAACCGAAAAAAAAATGAAAAACTGCCAGAACGCTCCAACGGTTACCAGCAGGCTAAAAGTGACACATATATAACACACACAATAGCTAAAAATGACAACACAGATAAAAGCAGGGCTGACATGATATATACACCAAATGCGGAAGCTAAAGACTGAATCTGTAATTCAAAAACATATTACAGACTCGATACATAATCAACTGTCCTGTGAGAACCAATATATAAACAAAGACATCCAAATACAACACAAACAAGTGCCCAAGCACGGAATATAATACATACAAGCAAAAGGGACTTATTAGCCTCTGATACTCGCGGGACGTAGCGCTACTCCGCTATTGATGAAATCCCTCGGGGAGCTCCTCCTCCAGATCCGGCTCAGATGACACTGGAGAAAATATTATGCGAGGGGTGAGCCACACGCTCAGTGAACAGCACAACCCATGCATCACAATATATATTAGCCACCAGATCTTATTATTCCACAATCACATTATTAAAAGCCACTAAATGGCAACAGCTATACAGGCCAGTGGGTCGCTATCGCCAACCCACTACACCCTCACCCCACCCCTCAATAGGTGACATAGGATATTGGGACTTATTAGCCTGATAATCATACACCCTCACCCTCACCCCTCAATAGGTGACATAGGATATTGGGACTAACAATCCAGTGGGTCGCTACATGGCCAACCCACTACACACTCACCCTCACCCCTCAATGGGTGACATAGGATATTGGGACTGACTAGGCTGATGGTCGCCCTTGGTCCACCGATAGTCTCTCCCCTACTCCGTAGGCTGTTTGGCCACTCCCACATTTAGCACAGTCCGAGTCCAAGATCAGGAGGCGCCTACTGATGGGAGCCCCTGCACGGGACAGTCTCTCTACGCCGGGGTAGTCTCTAAAGGATCCAACGAAGGGAACAGATCGGCCTATCCATCGCATATGATCCACTCGGATCCGCTGACAAACACATCTCAACAACTCTAATGTCATGAATTCCTCAGAATTCCTCCAGGGCGCATAACCAGGATGCGGGGAAACATGCGTTATAATAATAAAGAGGTTGGACTATTAACGGGAAAAGAATCCTTGGGAGGGCAGCGTGAGGTCCCGATATAGGACATCCCGACAACCAAACAAGGAACACGGAGTACCCTAGCCCGGGTTTCACCGCTGTCCTCGCGAGGCCCCTCCCCTATAATATTCACTAATACATGCTAACAATCACATGCTCGTGCTTGATATATGCAAATTAAACTAAAGGGGAACATGCATAAGTCAAGGTTTTCCTAATAGGGAAACATGATAATAGGATGCATGGTTCTTATACGGGTCCTAAGGGTACAAGTCCCTAGCATAAAAAGTCTAGGGTAACATGCATACTACACATTATCATGCTTACATAGTTTTCATATTAAACAAGTTAACATTTATTATGGTGCCCCGGGGGAGGACGGTACACGCCCAAATGCATGTAACGCCTCCCTACCGGGTTGGATTGTCCCACTCACCGGTATCTGGGTCGTCGCGTGAACGTCAGTCAAGATCTGCAAGACAGGTATTTAAATCGGTGAGTAAAATCCACAAACACATCAAAAATACACTAAAAAGATCGGGACCGGATCTACCCTTTCTATGATTTAGGTTTTTAGCTTTGAGGACCCTAGGTGGCTCAAAAGCTTGAAAAAGAGAGAGGGGGAGAGAGAAAAAGAGTTGGAGAAGACAATGAATAGTGAAGAGCACTTTTTTGCTTTCTTTAAATAAGTCAAACCTCATTTAGATTAGGCTAAGCTAGGTTAATTAGGGTTTAAGCTAGCTTAGGGAGGCTTAAGTGTGGTTTGACCCTAGTCAACCAACCACACTAAAATCCAAAATTATTTGACTAAGTCAAGGGTCCACTTTGACCAAGTCAAGTCTTCCAATGACTTCTCGCTCGGTCAAAACCCGGATACGCCCCGGAACTGTGAAATTCTGAAACGTTACCGGAATTCGACGAAATTTTCGTGAGTAGCTTAAAATGGCACCAGGACACATAATATGCAGTTACATTTTCAATCGGAGCCCTAAATCTCAGGGCGATAGCTAACAGCCTGAAATTTTAGTGGTTCCGATAAAAAAAATGAAAAAAACTGAAAAACTGTCAGAATGTCCCAACGGTTACCAGAAGGTTAAAAGTGACACATATAACATTCTCCCCCCTTAGGAAAATTTTTCCTCAAAATAATACAAAAACATCTAGGAAGGGAAGAGATGCGGACACGCGTCACACAAGGCATCCTCGAGCTCTCAAGGGGCCTCGGCACCGGAACGGTGCTGCCATCGCACCTTGACCAATTGGACGGTCTTGGTGCGGAGCCCTTTCTCGCGGCGGTCCATGATCACAATCAGCTGCTCCACGAATGACAGTCCGGCTCGAAGACGAGCGGCTCGAACGGGATGACGTGAGCAGGATCATGGACGCAACACACACCCAACCGCGATGCCTCAGAGCAACCTGCGAACCCACCCCTCCCAGACGGAAGGGTAAGAACTGGCGCTGAGGTGAGCCTTCGCTTAAACTCCAGGAAGCTCTCCTCGCAAGACGGGGACCGTTCGAACCGGACATCCTTCCAAGCGAGGCGGTTAAGAGGTACAGCTGTCTTCGAGAAACCCTCGACAACCCTCCCGCAAAAACCTGCCAAGCCCAGGAAGCTCCGAATCTCCGCAGGGTTCGACGGTCGACGCCAAATTGACACAGCGAGCGACTTGACCGGGTCCACAGATATGCCCTTGACGGAAATCACGCGGCCCAGAAAACCATATGCTCCAACCAATCTCGCACTTAATCCACCATCAGCTGATGCTTCCAGGGTATTCCTTGACTGGGAAAAGAAACCTCGGGAGAGCAGCATGAGGTCCCGATATAGGATACCCCGACAACCAAACAAGGAACACGAAGTACCCTAGCCCGGGTCTCAACGCTGACCTCACGCGGCCCCTTAAACCAGAAAAGGAACACTAGAAGAAGACATCACCCCTAAAGAATACCACCAACCACACTTGATCATCTACATCTAGATAATCACCCACCGATAACCTTCAACCTCCATCACAAGACCGGACCCAACATCCGTGGGAACGGTCGAACAACAATTGGGTCACGAGGCGACCCGTCTTCGCCTCATCTGAAAGGAGACATCTTGGGACTTTGGGAGAGACTTATATTGCTCTTCACCCCTGGTCCACCGGTAGCCTCTCCTCCACACCGTGGGCAGCTTGGTCCGCTCCCACATTCAGCACAGTCCGTCCCAAGATCAGGAGGTGCCTATTGATGGGAGCCCTCTGTCAGGATAGCCTGCTATTGCCTGGTCTACTCCCACATTCAGCACAGTCCGAGTCCAAGATCAGGAGGTGCCTACTGATGGGAGCCCTCTGTCAGGATAGTCTGTCTATGCTGAGGAGTCCCTACACGGATCCAACGAAGGGGAGAACGATTCCACGCTCGCGACATCATTCATTAACCTTCTTCCGGGTAGCCTCTACATGGCATACTCCCACGATCAGTACCCCTCCGATTACATCGGCGGCACCTACGGATGGGAGCCCACTGCCAGGACGGCTACAACCCGGCCTCCTCAACTTGAACAACCACTTTCGATACCCGCTCCACGAGATATTACACACAGGCATAACAGCAACCAACACACATATATTTATAGGGAGCTACGGAAACAAAGCATTACCTCGAACCAAGACACCCGGAAACCTGTGCCTCCTCGGCCGAAAGAGCTGCAACTATGCCCTGAACAAATTGCGGCTGAGGAGCAGGGGCACGCCTCACCGGTTGTACTGGCTGTTGACGCTGAGGCTGCACACGGGGTCGGTCAACATCTGGGCAATTATACGAGATATGCCCGATGCGCTGACAATGGTAACAGCGCCGCGTCTCCGGTCGCCAGGACTGAATTGGCACTGCCGCAATGGGTGCTGGATCCCACACTGGCACCACATCAGCTGGAGGAGAGGCAGCCGCTAACTGATCAAAGCGGGGCCTCCTCCTCTTGCACTGCCCCTGGCCCTGGCTCCTGGGAGGACTCTGATCTGCAGATGGGGTCGGAACCCTCACAACGATCCCGAGGTCTCGCTCGACTGTCTTCGCTCGAGACACCAAGTCTGAGAACCTCGAGAAAGCCTGGGAGGAGACATGCACCCGAATGGCGCTGCAGAGACCAAGCTCGAAATGATGGCACCGCGTCTCTTCGTCCATCACCAAAGCTGGAGCGAATCTGGATAGCCTCGTGAAGCGCGTGGAGTAGTCGGTGACAGACATAGAGCCCTGCGTCAACCGCTCAAACTCCTGCATCACGATCTGCCGCGCCGAGAACGGGAAGTACTCCTCCAGGAAATACCTCCGGAATCCCGCCCATGAAAGCTGCTCCAATCCTTCGGGGATGTCCACCACTCGGGTAGCCCACCAGTCGGCAGCGCTACCCTTCAGCATGAAGGTGGCAAGGGAGACTCGCTGGCGATCCGTGCAATGCATAGTCGAGAAGATCATATCCACCTCCATCAACCATCGCTCTGGAGCAAGAGGATCCGCCAACTGGCCGTAGAACTCGGGAGGGCGGAGCTTTAGAAAGGCTGCGAGGCCACTCTGCTGCACCCGCGCTGCAGCCTCCAGCTCCACCTCCCTCGCCGGGGGACCCTGAACTCTCACCGCTGGAATCACCACGGGAATTGGGGGTACTTCGGGTACCACAGGCGGATCTGCCACCAAGGGGACCTGTGGAACTGCATCACGGGCCGCCCTCAGCTCCTGGATCTCCCGCGCCTGCTCTACCAACACTCTGGTCTGGGCCTCCAGTGCCCTGGTCTGAGTCTCCACTAAATCCGCTAACCGAGCGAACGCACGTTCCCATGCGGGAGGCTCCTGCGCCGATCCTGGCCTCACAGCCGTGGACTCTCCAGTAGCATCCTCGCCTCTAGCAGGTCCAGAAACCTCCAAAGGTCGAGAGGGACCATGTCCGCGCCATCCTCCACGAGGAGGCATATCAGCAACCTAAGAAAACCAGACACTAGGATCAGAATACTCATATAGAAATCCTAGGACTCATCTCTACGAAAAGAAGACCATTGGCTCTGACAGGACCAGGCTCTGATACCAACTTTTGTCACGCCCCAGGGCCGGCCGACCCCGGGACGCGGCAAGTGTATATATGATATCAGTAAACAGGAGTTCAATAACATACTCACACAACAGCTAAAATGACAACACAGGTAAAAGCAGGGCTGACATGATATATACACCAAATGCGGAAGCTAAAGACTGAATCTGTAATTCAAAAACATATTACAGACTCGATACATAATCAACTGTCCTGTGAGAGCCAATATATATACAAAGACATCCCAATAATACACAAACACGTGCCCAAGCACGGAATATAATACATACAAGCAAAAGGAATGCTGATAGCCTCTGATACTCGCGGGACGTGGCGCTACTCTGCTACTGATGAAGTCCCTCGGGGAGCTCCTCCTCCAGATCCGACTCAGATGACACTGGAGAAAATATTATGCGAGGGGTGAGCCACACGCTCAGTGAACAGCACAACCCATGCATCACAATATATATTAACCACCAGATCTTATTATTCCACAATCACATTATTAAAAGCCACTAAATGGCAACAGCTATACAGGCCAGTGGGTCGCTATCGCCAACCCACTACACCCTCACCCCACCCCTCAATAGGTGACATAGGATATTGGGACTTATTAGCCTGATAATCATCCATACACAATCATACACCCTCACCCTCACCCCTCAATAGGTGACATAGGATATTGGGACTAACAATCCAGTAGGTCGTTACATCGCCAACCACTACACCCTCACCCTCACCCCCAATGGGTGACATAGGATATTGGGATTGACTAGGCTGATGGTCGCCCTTGGTCCACCGATAGTCTCTCCCCCACTCCGTAGGCTGTTTGGCCACTCCCACATTCAGCACAGTCCGAGTCCAAGATCAGGAGGTGCCTACTGATGGGAGCCCCTGCACGGGACAGTCTCTCTACACCGGGGTAGTCTCTAAAGGATCCAACGAAGGGAACAGATCGGCCTATCCATCGCATATGATCCACTCGGATCCGCAGACAACACATCTCAATAAACTCTAATGTCATGAATTCTTCAGAATTCCTCCAGGGCGCATAACCAGGATGCGGGGAAACATGCGTTATAATAATAAAGAGGTTGGAATATTAACGGGGAAAGAATCCTTGGGAGGGCAGCGTGAGGTCCCGATATAGGACATCCCGACAACCAAACAAGGAACAGGGAGTACCCTAGCCCGGGTCTCACCGCTGTCCTCGCGAGGCCCCTCCCCTATAATATTCACTAAGACATGCCAACAATCACATGCTCGTAGTTGATATATCCAAATTAAACTAAGTGGGAACATGCATCAGACAAGGTTTTCCTAGTAGGGAAACATGATAATAGGATGCATGGTTCTTATACGGGTCCTAAGGGTACAAGTCCCTAGCATACAAAGTCTAGGGTAACACGCATACTACACATTATCATACTTACATAGTTTTCATATTAAACAAGTTAACATTTATTATGGTGCCCCGGGGAAGACGGTACACGCCCAAATGCATGTAACGCCCAAATGCATGTAACGCCTCCCTGCCGGGTTGGATTGTCCCACTCACTGGTATCTGGGTCGTCGCGCGACCGTCCGTCAAGATCTGCAAGACAGGTATTTAAATCGGAGAGTTAAATCCACAAACACATCAAAAATACACTAAAAACACCCAACACTCGTGCAAACGTACATACGACCCGTACGAACGCTAGCCCGAGCACCCCGACTCACTCCCGAACCCTCGGCAACCACCCGCACGGCCACCCACCCCCGGATGCACCGCCGCGCCTCAGCCCGCGCACCCAGGCGCACCGCCGGGCCCCTTCCCGCACGCCTGGACATGCTGCCGAGCCACCAGGGTGCACCACGCGACCCCTGCGCCCCATCGCAGCAGCCCGCGCGCACACCACACGCCCCGCGCCCAGCGCCTCGCCCGCGCGCACCCCCGCTGCCCTCGCCTTGCTCCGCCCGCACCTTGCGCGCACCACCGGCTCGCACCATCCGCTCGACCAGCCCCGCACCGGTGCACCCGCGCTCACTGCGCCCTAGCACAGCGCCCCGCACGCGCACCCCGCCCGCTCGCGCCCACTGCTCACCTCTCTGCGCGCACGCCTGCGCCTCTACCCAGCGTCCCGCGCGCATGCCCCTGCACGGTGCTCAGCGCCCAGCGCCCCAGCCTCTCGCCCAGCACACCCAGTGCCCAGCATCCGCGACCCAGCGCCCAGCACCCGGGACCCTCACCCAGTGCCCATGCGCACGCTCGGCAACGCGCGCCCAGCGCGCCTGCCAGCCTGCCCGCGCTGCTTGCCCGCGCTGCCTGCCTGCGCGCCTCGCCGAGTGGCCCGAGTACCGCTCGCCTGCTGCCCGAGCACTGCCCGCCTACCCAGCACGCCCAGCACGCCCCCTGCACCATCCGAGCGCACGCCCACCCGTACGCGCTCGCGCGCCCGGCCACCTGATGCGCTGCCTGCTGCGCCCGCTGCCATCCAGCCTGGGACAGACCACCAACCTGTCCGAGCACCTCTACCACCAACAACCGGCCACCAATGGCCTCCCACCGCCCCCAACCACCACCGACAGCCACCCACAGCAGCCGACCACCACCCAACCTCAAAACCACTCTCCTAACAAGCATCTAAGCCAAAAAAAGAAGGAAAAAGAGCTTACCAAGGGAAGGAAGGGAAGTTTGGTTGCTCTCCGCGCACCGAAACGCCTCTCCAAGGGTCTCTACCACCAAGACCTATTCCCACCTCCGAAATGGCTCCGATCTGAGGAGAAGAGAGGGTAGAAGAAAGGGCTAGACACGCCGGAATTCGAATCCGAAAACACCGGGGTGTAGATCGGGACCGGATCTACCCTTTCTATGATTTGGGTTTTAAGCTTTGAGAACCCTAGGTGGCTCAAAAGCTTGAAAAAGAGAGAGGGGGAGAGAGAAAAAGAGTTGGAGAAGACAATGAATAGTGAAGAGCACCTTTTTGCTTTCTTTAAATAAGTCAAACCTCATTTAGATTAGGCTAAGCTAGGTTAATTAGGGTTTAAGCTAGCTTGGGAGGCTTAGGTGTGGTTTGACCC